>OX459028.1:115495461-115777961 GCA_949775025.1 Tricholauxania praeusta
TAACTATTCTTAACCGGAGTGCTCACGGCAACTTAAGATTTGCCATATTTGGAAATACAAAAAAATGCAGGTTAACTTGAAAAAAATTAATTATCTATGGAAATTTCAAAATTTAAATAGTCTTAGCATGTTGTTGTTATGACAATACTAAAAAAAATTAATCGGAAGAAGCCAATTTGCAAAAAAAGTTAGTTAAAAATTATTCCTGTATGCGCCCTAACCCTAAAAATGTCTCTATTTCAAGGAGCACAAGGAGCTCGCTGACCTTATAAAAGATTCATTCAAACCTCAGAGTTCCTTAGTCATACATTGGGATAGTAAGATTTCTTTGAACATATCTGGACTAGGAAAGGTCGACCGTTTGGCAGTATTGATATCTGGTGGTGGTGAAGAGAAGCTGCTTGGAGTACCGAAACTAATTAAATCTTCTGGTAAAAATGAAGCGGAGGCTGTATATGGTTTGTTGCAAGAATGGAGCTTGGTTGAAAATATTGTTGGGATGAGTGTCGATACAACGTCTAGCAACACCGGTCAATATAAAGGAGCGTGCATTCTTCTAGAACAAAAAATTGGGCATGAACAACTAGCTTGCCGCCATCATATTTATGAAGTTATTTTGTTTAAAGTATTTATTATGTGTTTTGGCCCGTCTAATTCACCAGACATACCTTTTTTTAAAAAGTTCAAGTCAGCTTGGGGTAGTTTGAATATTGACAATTATAAAACCTTGAAAACCAATAAAACAATGAAACCGTTCTTAAACACAACCTCATCATGGTTAAGTCAACATGCTGCTAAAAGACAATCCCAAATCCGACACGATAATATTTAGCTAGTAGAATTAACGATGATAGTTCTTGGAAAACAGTCTGATGTGATTCACTGGCGAGCTCCAGATCCAATACATCACGCACGATGGATGGCAAAAGTACTTTACAACATCAAGATTTTGTTTCGGGATCAACTTAACCTTACTCGTTGTGAGCAAACTCAGCTTCTACGTTTTGGTCAATTTGGTGTTTTTTTTCTATAAAAAAGCATGGACTACTACCCCTTCTGCAGAAGAAGTCTCGTCAGGGGATCTGAATCTTCGGCTGCTTCTTGGGAAATTTAGTTTCATTGATCGTCAAATTGCTGCTACTGCCAGGTGTGCTCTTGAGCGTCACTTATGGTATCTTGAAATGGTTTTTCTGGCTTTGTTCTCTAACCAAGTATCCGATGAAGACAAACATGGTTTGGCAAATGCAATATTGTCAAAATCCAGTTCTGCTGACAGAATTGTAAGAGGTAATGCCACTCCTCTGAATGAAAATTCTTAACTATACGACTTTGCTAATAATCGCTCCAAGGACTTGTTCAAGCTTCTCCAAATTGATGATCAATTTTTATTACATCCGCCGCAAACTTCGATAGAATCAGATAGTTACTTGCGAGGTTGGTAAAATACATTTGCTATCAAACAATATATTTAAGGTAAAGAACGCGTTTCGAATTTAAGAGTGGTCAATGATACTGCTGAACGAGGTGTCAAATTATTTACGGATTATCAAATACTATTAACCAATGATGAAGAAGAAAAGAAGTTTCTTTTGCAAGTAGTGGAAGAAAATCGGAAGTTCATACCTACACAATCAACAAAAGTTTCTATCAGTAATGCAGCTTCAAAATAAATAAAATAATACATTATTGAATTAAAAAAATTGATATGAATTTAAAACTAGAAACGTTGCTCAATACAAAAATTATACATTTTATAAATAAAAAATAATTAACAAAGTTTAATTTATTATATAAATTTGTAAAAATTTTTTTTTTTTGCGATTTTTAAAACTTTTTGTTCAGTGAGCATCCTTTTCCAGTTAAAATAGCCAATTGAAACTGTGTGCCAATAATATTCATATGAAATTTAAAAAATATGGACCATGAGAAAGCTTAGATAGCTTCATTTTTTTCCATACAACGGTGAACCACACTAGTCGAGACGTATTCGATGTTAGGAGTAAGTTCCTAGCCGGTATGTTTGGATGTTGCTGCAGTTTTAATTGATGTGTACGCTTTTTGATAAAAGGCATTCCAAGGTCTTGGTGAATGGTTATATTCTTGATGTACCATGGTGCGCCCTACAATCAAGATGAAATAAATTTTTAGCCGGTTGGTTAATATTGTGTGGTCGTAGGGGATCAAATTCATGTCACTTTCAAATGGCTGTAACTTTGCGAGGAAACATCGCAGATAACCATTTAAAAGCTTATTTTAAAGGAGAAGAGCGGTATAAGAAAGTAGACGAAAAACCTAATTTTTAGGTACTTAATCTCAAATATTTCAGAATTCTGATGTGATGGGTCAATTTTGAGGCCAAATTCGGATTCATCGCAAAAAAATACTTCGGAAAACCATCTTTAAAAATGAATTACCCAAACATATCTCATTTAAGCTTGAGTTGAGCTTGATTTTTGGCCTTTTTACGAGGGTTTTTAATTTTTCTATCACTCTGGTCTTCTGATAAAAACACTGGAGCATTGGGACTGGTCAATATTTCTTCGTCTGTTTTCGATCTACCATGCTGTAGTGCATTAGACCAAAAAAAAAATTATTCCTCAAGTTTACCTCACTTGAACTTAAATTGGCGCTGTTTTTTTTGCTGTTTTCTGGGAGTTTTTTGATGTTACCAAGATACTCAGCTACTGAGAGTTATCATCACTCGCAAATAAATTGAATGAAATTTATTCGTAAATCGGACATTAGCGACCTCTAAATATCAATATTTTTTAATAAAATTTTAAATGCCATATTTTTTACATGTCACGAAAACTCGATTTTTTTTTGGTCCCTCTAATGTACATATATTGAAAATAAAAATCCGCATCTGTGTCACAGCCTTAATTGTAAAAGAATATGTTGTCAAGACTTAACGATTGTGATTGCAACGTTGTTTCTCATATAGACAACTGTCAGCTGTTGCTCGCGCCAAAATCTGCAAGAATTAATTAAAATATTTACTTGAATTTCAACGACTTGATAAAACTCTGAAGATTTATGAAACTTAAAATAAAATTTGGATATTCAATTGAAACTTTTGTTAATTTTAGGATGTTTTTTTTTGCAATTTTTATAATATTTTCAAAGTTTGGAAATCTTCAGCTTTTTCAATTTTTTTAAGTTTTTTATTTTTTTGAAAATTTCAAAAATTTATGAAATATTAAAAATTTCAGAAATTGGCATAAAATGGAAAAGTTAATTTATTCATTTTATGTCAATTTTTGAAATTTTTCCATTTATAATATTTCAAAAATTTTTGAAATTTTCAAAAAAAAAATTGAAAAAAGCTGAAGATTTCGAAATTTTGAAAATATTAAAAAAATTGCAAAAAAAACATCCTAAAATTAACAAAAGTATCAATGGAATATCCAAATTTTATTTTAAGTTTCATAAATCTTTACTAAAATGCTTGTTAAATCAAATAGGGTGCAAAAACATAAATGAAACTTTCAGGGATGGTACCGCAATATGTTTTGAACAACGTAAATTTTTTTTTCTTTCAGCATATATATAACGCTTAAGCGTTAATTTTTCCAGACTTGCAGTTTTTTTGTCATCTACTAGTACACAGCTACCTAAAAATAATATGAAAGCGAATTTGAATTGTGTTTGTTTGTTTATATTCATCAATGAACTTTTTGTGTTATTTACGAGCGGCTCTGAACAGAGTTTAGAAATTAATTTTTTTATCGAAACTATTGGTTGAAAAAATTTGATATAATTTTTTTTCTATCTGTTAGATAATGGCTTAATCACTCAAAATATTTTCAGCCAATTTAAAACACGTCAGGGTAAAAATAGGCAATTTATAGATGGAACGACCCATAGATATGTGAGTAAAAAGTGTTGCTAGATGTTAGGTTTGATTACATGTTAAAATTTTTAGGTTCATTATTAAATCGTCACCAATAATGAATCAAAACAATCAAAAACACTTGATCTTGAATCTTCTTTGCCATTGCAAGAGTCTTTTAATGCAGATGATACTCCAGAGGAATAAGTAAATGTTACCTGTAACTGGAAAAAAAGAAGAGATCGGAAATATCAACATAATTGGGAAGATATCTATAAGTGGTTGCAGAAGGACAAATAAACACAGCTCCCGATGTGTTTTGTTCTAAGCAACTGTTGATGAATAGGAGAAACCTTGCAAGGCAAGGAGAAATCTTGCAAGGCACGCCGAAACTAAAAAACATAAAAAGACAACAGCAATTTGCATTTTTATTATCTTTACCAACAACAACAACCAGTTGGCCCTTTTTTACACTAAAATGGCCCTTATTTGGCCCTTTTCCATTTTTCTCAACGGTCACACTGACATCCAGTACCAGGGGAAGAGCTTTCTCTTTGGGTTGGCGCTTCTGATTTTGCTGCGCCCAATCAAATTGTAAATGGAAATCTACAGCATTGGGATTTTTTTTTCGCAAATTTTCCAGTGCTGAAGCGCGTTACAGTACGTATGACAGGGAGCTTACCGCTGTATATCTCGCTACGCACCATTTTCGATACATGGTTGAACGCAGAAATTTCCACATCTACACGGATCACAAGCAGCTTGTTTATGCTTTTGCGCAGCGCCTCGACAAAGCATCAGACAGGCAGGTGCGTCAGTTGGATTTCATTTTGCAACTCACGACGGACATTCGCCATGTCAAAGGCGAAGAAAATGCCGCCGCTGATTCGATGTCACGCATCGCAACGATTTCCGCTGTATGGCTAATGACCAAATGGCAGATGACGAACTTTTATCGTAAAACGTTCTTCTTTTAATTACAACACGAAGAAACTAGTTTGTGATTTTTCCACAGGGCGTGCGCGGCCGTTTGTAACAAAAAAGTTTAGAGACTCTTCTTCAAGCAACGCATAATCTATCGCATCCCGGTATGCGTGGCACAACAAAGCTGATGACTGAGCGATTTGTGTGGCCAGGCATCCAACGCGACAGCAAGCAATTTGCCAAAAATTGCATACAATGTCAACGCAACAAAACTATTTGACACAACAACACTTTGTGGCAGCGACGTCAGTGCCCTACGAAGCGTTTTGCTCATTTGCACATAGTTGGATGGTTTCCATTGTCAGAAGCAACTGCTACTGTCTCACGGTAATTGATGGTTTCACGCGCTGGCCTGATGCTATGCCTATTCCTGACATCACCGCGCAAACGGCTGCAAAAGCGTTGGTCAATGGCTGGGTTTCGCGTTTTGGCGTGCCTATTGACATAACTTCAGACCTTGGCCGTCAATTCGAAATTGGAATCTTCGAACAATTGTTGCACTGCCTTGGCATATCGCACCTGCGCACCACACCGTACCATCCACAGTCGAATGGCTCAATAGAAAGATGGCACCGCACTCTCAAAGCCGCTATTTTGAGCCACAACGTCAACGAGTGGAAATCGCATTTGCCAATAATTTTATTGGGTCTTCGATCTTCGTTTAAAGACGACATTGCTAGTACACCAGCTTATGGTTCTACGCTACGCTTGCCACCGTACCATCCACAGTCGAATGGCTCAATAGAAAGATGGCACCGCACTCACAAAGCCGCTATTTTGAGCCACAACGTCAACGAGTGGAAATCGCATTTGCCAATAATTTTATTGGGTCTTCGATCTTCGTTTAAAGACGACATTGCTAGTACACCAGCTTATGGTTCTACGCTACGCTTGCCATCAGAATTTTTCGCAGACTGCAGTCCATCTGCTTCAGAGGTAGAAACTGTAACTCAACTTCGCCACACCATGAGGAGTATCCGACCTGTGGACGCAACATCGCAGAAAGTTTTCATCCACCCTCATTTTAACTCCTGCGAGCAAGTTTTTGTACGAGACTTCTCTGTACGCCCTTCGCTCTCTCCGCCGTACAAGGGCCCCTACAAAGTTTTGCAGCGACTTGCCAAATATTTTGTCATCGAAGTCAACAATTCGAAAGTCAACATTTCTATTGACCGCCCTAAACCTGCATTTACTGCGCAGCCTTTCTAGGAGGAGCGTACTGTAGCGTATTCACAACTAATTACAAAATTTACGAGTGCATTTTTATTAATATTTAAGCAACTTCAAAACATTGTTTTTTTGTAATGTAAGTTTCTTGAAAAATCTTTCTTTCTGATTGTATCGTTGAACAATAAAGATCAACATTTTGAATCTCTCGAACCTTTTGAATTTCCATATATACATATTTATGGGACGTTCCACGTCAACCGGGACAGTGGGCTGCCCAAAATTGAGCGCATCGGAGAAATGTTTTTGAGATGTCAAAATGAGCATACGCAAGAGCTTTTATATGCGAACGGATGTTTTTGAACTTTTTTTTTTAAGAAAATAGCGACCATAAAACGACGCCTACCTTTAGATATCTATGTATAAATTGGCAGTAGTTAATCAGCCATAAGCATAATAGCGTAATTTTTTTTTTTTTGACAAGATTGTGAAGAGAGGGAGTGCAGTGTATACTTTTTTTTAATAGTAGGCGGTGCCAAGGTACTGATTAGATCGTGAATAAATTTCATCAAAATCGGTCCATTAGCTTAGCAGTAAATATATATATATATATATATATATATATATATATATATATATAAATATTTTCAAAATAAACACCCTAATATGAATATGTGCATGAAGCTAGTCGTAATCGGTGTTTTAGACACATTTATGTCGAAAGCCAGACGTGATGAAATGAATACTAGATTTAACATACGAAATACAATACAAAAAAGTGATTCTGGTTCTATCATTTCAGTCCTTCATTTGAATACTGTGTAATCTTTTCAGTTTAATTTCATTGTCCCAAAAGATTTCTGAACGAGCTTTTATTAGATTTGATTATGTGTATTTAGTATTGTTTTGTTTAGTTACATTTGATCAATATTTAGTTTTTTCAATTTATCAATACAATTTGGTTCATATTCATTAACCATTTGTTATGAATTTAAATGTTAATTAAAATTTCTCCTCCCTTCCTTTTATGCAACCACTACACAAAAAAAAAATAACTGGACACCATGGATTAACTCAATTTGGCAATTCGTTTGCAATTGGACACATTGTATCTAAATTAAATTTTACTTCAAATATTTATAAACTTTTCCCTTTTCGAATTTATCTTCTTGATATGAATGCTATAAATCTCTTTCCTCTACGCTCATCACTCTCCACTTTTTTTAAACAACTTTTGGCACATCTACACTAACCACCTTCCTTCCTCAAAACATCACGAATGCGTACAGGTTTTTCCGAAAGCTCCTAAACTTCAGGCTAGTCAAGCGACACTCGCTCGACAAGATACTATTGACGAAGGAGGCGAGGTGGATTCATCACCTCCCAGTCGCGACAGCCGCCTTGTCATCGACGGTAGCAGCAGTGTTGTTCCTGTGACCCTTTCATTGGCCGCAAAGGAGCGCAACCTGGCCCTGGAGCGTGAGCGTCAGATCGAAATGGCTTCATCGCGTGCCACCACCTCCGACACTTACGATACGGGATTGCGCGAGCAACCACCGACATTAGCACAGCGTGATCTCATTGCGACCGTTCTCGACTTAAAGGTTGATGTGCGTCTAGAGCTGCAACGGATGCAGCAGCGAATCGGACGCATCGAGGATCTCTTGAGTGAACTAGTTAAGCGCCTGGCAGTGCAGGACTCTTCAGGTCAAACGACCCCTGGTGATGGTGGTGACACATATCCACCCAGTGGTGGTGGTAGTTCTGGTGTTGGAGGACGAGGTGGGCCAGGTGATGGTGGTTGCATCGCACTAACAGCTGCAACTGCGACCGATACTGTGATAACAATTTTGACGGCGCCTTCAACTCCGTCGTTCACTACAGCAACCATGGCGGGCGGCGGCGGCGGCAGCTGTGGTGGCGGAGGTGCCGGCACTGGTGGTGGAGCCTCTGCTCCGACGTCTACGGCTGCGGGTGCCAGCACAGGTGGTGGCGGTGGCAGTAGCGGCAGCAGCAGCGGTACGGGTCTACTAAACCCCATACAAATGGTGTCCGGTTCGGGTGGCAACGGCCTGGGGCCACTGATGCTCAAGAAACGGCGCTCAAAGAGCAGGAAAGCACCGGCGCCCCCAAAGCAGACACTTCATGCGCATAATATAACTGCTGTCGCTGCAGTACCCACCACAACCGCACAGAGTCCGGAGCAGCAGCGACTACTAGAAGCCGAACTACTGGTGACAACAACGACGGCGCCAGCGACAACGGTTACAACAACACCGACAACCGGTGGAGGCGGCACATCAAGTGGGAGCGGCAGTGGTAGTGGTGGAGGCGGAGGTGGAGGACGCACGAAGCGGGAGTTTCTCTAGCCAAGAATTTTGGTGCGCCATCAGTCGGATAATTCAAGTTTCGAGCAATAATAAGCGATGGTGCCACAACGCAAAACATTTGTATATTTCGCTTGTGTAAATAAACGAATACAGAAAAAACAAACTAGAACAATTATACAGATTTATGTAGGTATGTATATAAGTAGGACAAAACACAAAAAGAAACAATAAGCAAAAATGGTAAAACTCCATATTTATTATATTATTATAAAAGGCACTATACGGGTACCTACATACATATTGCAATTATAATAATATGATATTATATTTGTGATATGAAAACGCCTACGTTGTTGATACTAATCATAAAATGATTTGTAAATATAGTGTAGAAATATAGAATATCTGTAATAACTTTTATTTACATTTTACTTTACTTTATAAATGTCATATCCCCAATGAAAAATGGCTCATGCTTTGAAACTCAAGATTAGTTTCATTTCAACACTTTCGTTTTATAGTAGATATGTGTGATGTGACTTTCTTGCAATAACTAAATAAAATATAAATGACAATAGCAAAATGTATGGTTTTAAGAAAGAAACTTAATGTTGCTTACATTTCTCTATACGGCTTCCAGTAAATTTAGAGTCATAGCTTGAACTCGATCTCAAGCTAGATTTTTATAAGTCTTGCTCGAATAATGCTGTCAATCATTATGTAGTTTGTGGAATCACGAGTTGTGATATAAAATACCCAATGCGATTGGCGGATTATCACCTCTAGAACTATATCCGCGTCATTGTATAATTCATAGATTTCTCTGTTGAATCTTCTCCATACACCGTCCTCTCTTACTAGAAAAAACGTTTGGCTCAAAAGTCCATAAGATATATAGGCATTATTTTGGTCTTTCGAGAAAAGACTTTCAATTATGCATTCATCTTTAAAATTGAAGCAAAGCAATTCGTATCGATTTGAAGCTCACTGATTTCTTTCAGGGTATGAGTAGAGAAAATTTTAGCGCATAGTCCATCCGTTCGATAGAAGCTGCAATTATTAGAGTGTTGCAAATAGGCTTTGCAGTGTTTTAGTAATTTTCTGGTTTCCAAAATATGAAGCAATAACAATAATATGAAAAAATTCAAACTAGCGTCGCGGCTCGACGCTTTCAACAAAAAATGTCCCAACACAAATGTCCCATTGCATTTTGTTTTTCTGATTTTTACCTTTTAATCAAGTGATTAGCGATTTCCTGCTCCCATACTAAGCTCTTCTCGCCATTTCTGCTTTACACGCCAACAAAGTGAGTTGGACGGTATTTAATATTCGCAAGGATATGCGCCAATAGTTATTGCAGTATATATAATTGTTTTTGTGGATGGGGAAAATAGAGCTAATATTCCTATCGTTAGGAAAGTCTTTATCTCTTCAAATTTCGAAACATCACCGCCTGCCTTGAAAAGTTCAGATGGTATTCCATTTAAGATTAAACTACAGTAATTATATAAAAAAATTATAATTATAATCAAATTTTGTGTATTGCCAAAGGTTTCAATGAATTTGTTGCGCTTGAACATTGCATACCATTTTATTATTATTTTTATAAAAAATTGTTTTTTCCTAAATAGTTCAATTATTTCCAATGCCAGATAATAATACACAGGAGACATACGAAGCAAACTGCCAACCCGACCCACAAACATAAATAAAAAATTAATTTAAAATGCTTCAATTAAGCCCGTCCACAGTCTGTCTTATTTGAAAAATGAAATTATTCTTTTAAGTTTACTTGACACGTCTTATTTAAAATAAACAAAACAAATAACCGTAAAATTAAGTTTAAGCCCTACATAATATGTATGTATGTACATTAAAAGAAGCAATAAATAGGAAACAAAGTAATGCTCGAAAAATAAATAAAAAATTTTGGAAAAAATAAGTTAAATATTTCCTAAGCCAATAGAGAATATTATAAGTAGATAATTTTGAATTCACTATATACATAAATACAAAAAGATGCAAGGCCTCGAACAAACGTGTAAAAATTAACCAAAATGAAAACTTATTTAACTAAGCAAATCCGAAAAAATATTAAATTGCTGACAGATACTTTAAGTATGTATATTAAGTATTGAATAAATTTAGTAATTAAAATAGTTAGTTATTAAAATATGCTACATATAAGACAAACACGAGACGACAATCGAATTAAAACTATAATTAGTCATATACGAAAATAAATAAATATAGAAACAAAATGCAATACAGCATTTAAAACTAACTTTCATTATATAAGAAATATTTTTAAAAAATGAGTATAAATACTTATGTACATAAGGCAGAATGAAAATTATTAAGCAAGCAGAAGCAATTTTTTCAAACTGGGCCAGAAATGGGAATTTTCAACTGAAAGTTGGATCTTAAAAGTTATGAAGAATTAGGAGCATAAACCAATACTAAACCCAGCTTTAAAATTACCAACAGCTTTTGCCAAAGTAAAGTATAAGACCGAAAGCTGTTGCCTTTGGAAATGACAATGAATATATGCCTCAAATTTTCAGACTGCATTTATTAGCCTTTCTATAGCTGTAAATTTAATTGACAGACTGTAATGAACCAATGGTATACATTAAAAATTATCAGCAATATTAAGTAATCAAAAACTTTAGATTTTGGTTATAATAAATGATAGTCTATAAAAAAAATAGTTTTCTCGTCTAATGAAATATTTTGAAAATTTAATTTGTTTTTAGTCGACAGAATATTATTGATTAATTGAAAATTATTTAATCGAATTTACAGTCATTTCTAGTAACCGATATTCATGTGAAATTTCACAAATCAGCTTATGCTTAATAAACAAACATGACAAAAATAAGAAATCGAACAATTTAACCTGGTAATATTTCGGCTAGTACGATATATATACACATACATATGTATATATGTATGTACATAGCTTCATCAGACCAGTTTTGGTTAATTTGTAATGAGATTCGAACCCTGATCATTCCATGAATTATATGTGAACAGCCGCTTTTAACTCTTGAGCGTGGCTGGGCAAAACGTACCGCGCGCGGTACTGCGGCAGAATGAGAATAACTTTTCATATACGTATATAAAGCAGAGAGCGTAAAATTTAATTCAGTTTGCTTTGAAAAGCGAACAAAGCACAAATACACATGCATTGGAGAACATTTAAGAAAAACACACGTGTAGTGGTGCCCAGCTCTGCTCTTGAGCATAGCTGGGCACAAGTTCTTCTGCAAGTTCTAACAAGAGCGTAATTGAGAGTATTTGAAAGTAACTAGATCGTATCGTGTATACCAGTGGTCGGCAGAGCGCAAATATCAAATATTTTCTTACGCTCACAAGAGAGAGAAATGACTTAGCTACAAGCACTGACAAAAATGTTTGCTCGTTTTGCTGTTTACACTCCATGTGATTTCTTATTGCAGGAGTTGAATTTTGGCTATAAAATGCTTTTGTATATAAAATCTATTAACTATCCCTAAAACTCGCTTACATATTAAGTATTGCGCATTGCCAAACAAATGTTCGACAAAAAATATCTATTTTGCCATTTGATTTCAAACATTTTTGCAGTGCATTAACGAAATAACAAGCTCAGTTTGTAGTTTGCTTACTCTCGCTTAAGCTCTTCGTTTGCTCGCGAGCATATGGGGTGCCGACCACTGGTGTATACGTATACAAATGTGAACGCACAACATCGACTCAGTTTTACTTCAGCAGCCAAAGAAGCAAGACCTGCGACAGATAATTGCTAGCTAGCGTATTTTCTGTTGCGTATTTTTTTGTAAAAATTCATGATACACCCGAAAAAATGTGTGATGTATTTATAATTTGTGACGTACATTTTATACGCACGTTGAGTTTTTATAATTTAAGTTTCTTATTGATATTTTAAGTTCTTTTTAGTAGTAATAAGACTTCAATGTGACACCTCCCTTCCCATTGAGTGCGGGCTTGAGTTTTGGCCACAAATCGATGAAACTAGATAACCGGCTTTAAAAAATAAAATGTTTCATCTGTATTCCATATTTGGTACCACATATTTTTGCGGAGCAACTTTTTCTTCTATGATATTCATTACAAATAAGCAAAGAAATTCATTAACTAATGAACATCTAGAGAATTTATTACGAATAAAGGTCTCTAGTATTAAAATAGATTTCGATGAATTAATAACATATTCAAAATCTTAATTAATTTTCCTTTGATAATCCTTTAAATAAATAAAAACCGTTAGAGTTCAATACGTTTTTTAATTTGATTACAACCGAATAAGTTTCAGTTTTTTGAACATTTACCTTTCACCTTAAATACGCAAAGCACATAAAACCTTTCAAGCGCACGGTAACAATTTTTTTTTCAGTGCAAAGCACAGATAAGTTCTATGCTCACAATGTGTTTTCAGTTCAGTTCACCGCAAGCATTGAAGAAGGCAAAACGTGTTCCGCTTGTTTTCTTATTTTTTAGTTTTCCGTTTTTATTTCATATGGTTATTGTACCACTACATGGAAACAAAATTTTCGCATGTGTGTTAGTGCTCACCCCTGCTCTTGAGCCATGGAGGTTTTGCCAATGACATCACATGAATATCGGTTACTGCAAGTGACTGTAAATTCGATTAAATAATTTTCAATTAATTAATAATATTCAATTAATTAATAACATTCAGTCGACTAAAATCAAATTAAATTTCTAAAACCGGAAGAATATGTCCATCCATTATTGAAAATTAGTGGCGGAAGCCACGAAATTCAAAAAGCTACAGCTACGGTCTTTGAACCGACGATTCAACAAAGCTATGCAGCAAACAAAAAATGACAAAATAGGTGACAGATGGCGCTAAATGTACATATAAAAGTGCACTTTGTACATGTCATTGGCAGAACCTCCATGGCTCAAGTTTTAAGAGCGGCTGTCCACATATAATTCATGGATTGGTCGGGGTTCGAATCTCATTACAAATTAACCAAAACTGGTCTGGTATTGGTTACTGTAAATTTGATTAAATAATTATTGTAGATTTTATTAAATAAAAGCGACTTTCAAATTTATGGCACCTAAAATTATGGTTTCCAAGTCAAAAGGAAACTAGAACATCAGACTTTCAGTTGAAAATTCGGATGTTGAGAAACCGATCCAATTGGGAGTTTTTATCTCTAACACAACTTTTATAAATTAACGACACAATGTTTATTTTAAGATACACAAACCAAAACCTTACAAAATTTTGCGCGTATTATGCGACTAATGTGATAAAAAATACTGCATAAAATTTCTTAAAATACATTCATATGTATTAGCAAGTTCTGCTGCGAAATTTTAAAAAAATGTGTACATATATTGCTTTGATATTGAAAGGACCCCAAAAATGAAAAAAAAAAAAAAACAAAGCAAATGACTTTAAGGTTTCATTATTTTTAAGTATAAAAGCGAACGAAAAAAAAAATGTTTATCTCTGAAAATTAAAAATTATTAAGAGTATTCGAAACTGATGCATAGTGGTCTTACAAACAACGGGAAAAAACTAAAAGAATTAGTCGTAGAAGTAGTAGTTTTAACACATTTTTGTCGAAGTGCACGCATTCGCTACAGTGTGAAAAGTTATGACTTTTTTTTGCGAGTTGAACAGAAAAGTCCTTTATTCCTCATCAAGTTGAATACGTCAGAAACACCCGAGGTTTTCGACCCGATTGCCACCCATGCTAGTAACGACATTTTCATGTAAGCCCAGATTTTTCATTGTTTGACGAAAAATACGCATATATGGTTATGAACTTAACACTTTGTGGTACACCTACATTTTTACTGCTTACTAGGGACACCTAGTCCTAATTCGTCATCGGCTTTTTTTTAAGCTTCGGAGTAGCCAAACGTTCTGGAACTAATTTAGATAGTTACTTATGGTGTTTTTTTTTTATGTACAAATAATTTAGAAAAATATGCTTCCCATTTACAGGTAAAACTGAATGAGCCGTGAAAAATGGACACAAGTGTCCAGTTCACTAAAAAATCGATATCTAGGAGACAAATTATTAAAAAGTAGAAAATAAGAAAATTTGGTTTTGATAATATATATGTTAGTCTTTAAAATTTATTTAGCAACCTGAAAGTTCTGGGAAGCGTAAAGCACATTAAGTAAATAGCATTCTCCTTCATACCTAGATGTTTTGCAATATTTCGCCGATAATTCTTAATAGGACTTTATGATCCGCATGCAGCATATAACACTGGTTATATTGTTATATATTTGTACAACTCCGCAGCTTAAAGGAAGTGATTTCTAAGTTTTTTGGATCAACCGCTATTGATGCTTTGTAGAATGAAAAAAAAAAAATTCTTTTGAGGTATGTCCATCACTTGATGTTGGCAATCAATAAATTTTGATAGTGAATGTGCGTAAACGTTTTTAAGTAGCTCCAGATTTTTAATTTCTAGCGCCTTAGCCTTACAGATCAAACGTACTCACATCGATGTTTTATCAATAATTGAGTAACCGTACATACCGTCATCATTCATAATAAGAACAAGTGAATGATTGCCCCTTAACCCATATCATACCGTTTATGCGCTAACGAATCACGAAAATGTTTAATGTTTGTAATGCTCTTTCATCGTCATATATGTATGTACCTGCATAATGAAAAGCTTATATGTTTTATGTTATAGTTCGATCTATTCGCTTTTCACAAAATTATTTTTTGGTCAGGCCATACCCCCTTTCAATGCTTAGTAGGAGTGTGAATAAAAACTTTGTTTTTGGAGCATTTTTAAAAAATTAATCAAAGCTATTAGAAAACAATTATTATCAATTTTTTCACAATCCCACATGGAATAACTTGAAATAGAATAACCTTATTTTTTACAATAACAATATAGTTGTCGGATTGATGAGTAGTACATGGCGCACAAGTATGGTGATGTGTAAACGAATCAATAGCCAATTTCCTAGGTAGCGCTACTGCTAAAAAAATACTGCTTTTGAAAAATTGGACTTTTTGTAGTTTTTGCAGGTAATTTACACATTATTTGTTTTCACTCACTATTTCTTAGTTCCGTTTATAGAATGTGTTATTTGTGACAGTTTATTGTAACGAAACGTGTGCATTTTGTAAAAATGAGTAGTAAGGATCAACTTAATGCTCTTTTTATGAAAAATGTTATGACGCAAAAGTAGTTGGAGGAGGAACTGTACTATATACCAGCTCAGTCAATAGAGACAGGAATAACGCCATTAAAGCTGTGACTATTCTGTTATCCATAGCAAAATCATTCAGCCCTTTGGCTAATGACCAGTCTAAAGTCATCAATTGTACTTTTGAACTACAACGTGTTGGTGCAACTGCAGATGATGTTGAGGATCAACTCCACCAATACCTGCAGTATTTAAATTATCGGCTAGTAAAGTTAAAAAATCGACGGGGTTGTAGGTGGCACAATGCCATGCAACAGCGTTGTTCTAGGATTGACCTATTTGATAAGTTCCTTACAGATGACATGCTTGACTATGTCATCGAACAAACGATTACGTACGCGAGGCAAAGAACGAGCCAAATTTTGAATTGCGCCAAAAACTACTGATCACTGGTTAAAAAATTCATTAATGGCCGTGAAAACTGTCTAGAATTATATGTTTCATAATAGGTTACGCGAAATACAAGCTCTGCACTTTGCAGAATAATATTCTTGCATGCCATTGACGAGACAATAATATTTCCAGCAAATATTACAAAGTTCGCCCCCCACATCTCGTTAAACGTTGGATACGCTTAAGCACGCTCATAGTAGTTTTAAATTTTGCCTTGAACTCAATTTTTAAAGTTTTTTTATCCTTACCATGCCTATATTTATAACAAAGTAGACAAAATAAATTAATTAATTTCTTGAAACTATTTTAAATTGATTTTCATGCAGCTTTGCATATATTCCAGTATGCAAAACTCTTGCTTTTATTCAGTATGTTGAGACTAGGGGAAGTAGCCATTGATGCGCTAGCGAATTAATCTTCAATCTGCAATTGGGGTAAAGTGCATTCACCGATTTTTTTCAAATTCATCACGGTCAAGTTTTTTCATTCAATTCGCACACCCATCAGAATGATTTAAAAAAAAAGCTCCGTCAATATATTGGTACAATATGGGTTAATTGAACTACAATCTTCAGTCACACCAGGCCCGTGCGCAGGAATCATCCATGGGGGGGGGAGGGTTTTAACACGGACATTTCATGTTAGGTTATGTTCATTAAAAACGTCAAAAAACGGTTTACTTTTAATATAGACATATAATTATAATTAAATACATATGCACATGTGCTTATTAGAGATGTTCAAAAATATATTCTAGAATACATCGAGAACATTCGATTTTCGAAAATTTATTCAAATTCGAGTACCTATGTCTCCATTTAAAAAAATAAAAAAAAAAATTATACTAGGATTACTATCAGAGCTGCAAAATTTAATTTTTCCGAATTTGGCGAAAAAAATAAAGAAAATTTGATTTTCTTCTTATTTTTAATATTTTTTTTCAATTTTTTTCTCGATTTTCCTTATCTAAACATAAGGAAGCATCGAAAAAAACTAACAGCTATTTTTTAAGCCTATTTACATACAAGGGAAAAAATTGTGGTCTCCCCGCGAGTAGAGCTTTGGTGTTTCTTGTGTAACAGTTCAAATCCTTTGTTGATTTCACTGCATTCACCTTAATATATTATAATTTGAAGTGGTGAATGGCACTACATGAATTTCTATTAAAAAATAAATGAGAAAAAAAAATAAAATTTGATTTTTGGTCCGAAAATTTTCAAAGTATTTTATAAGCAAGTAACTACAATATTTTGCTTCAATAACTAGTCACATGACACAGTACACACAGTTTAAAAAAATATAAAAAAAGTTTAATTTTAAATGAAAAAAATTTTTTTTTATCATTTATTTTTTTAATTGAAATTCATGTAGGTAGTGGAATTGACAATTTCCAATTACAGTGTATTAAGGTGATTGCAGTGAAAACAATAAAGGATTTGAGCTGTTTCACAAGAAACACAAAAGCTCTACTCGCGGAGAGACCACCGTTTTTTCCTTATGTATTAAAAATATCTTTAAAAATATTGGTAAATTTTTTTCGATACTTCCTTATATGTATATAAGGAAAATCGAAAGAAAATTAAAAAAAAAAATATTATAAATAAGAAAAAATCAAATTTTCTTAATTTTTTTGGCCAAATTCCGAAAAATTAAAATTTTGTAGCTCTGGTAGCAACCCAAAGACTATTTTTTTTTATTTTTTTAAATGAGGTTATACTAGAATTTGAATAAATTTTCGAAAATCGAGTGTTTTTGAAGTATTCTAGAACATGCCATTTATTTGAACAAGTCTAGTGTTTATTTTATGATTCGATATTCAGTTATCAATACGTAAGTAGCTAATTCTGCGAGTTATTTGAAAACATCCGTCCAAAACTCTTTCCACATTGATTTCGATATCGCGATTTATATTTAGCGAGGCTAGGCCATTCAGCCGATCTTCGGACATAAGTAGTTAATCTGAGGCATGTCTTTAGACGACGTAGCGCGTTCATTTGTTACTGTTGATACAGGAAAAGTTTCCATAACATAAAGCATTTGATGGACATTTGGAAACGCGTCTTCATTGCAAATATCCAATGCATCGAAAGAATTTTTGATGTCTTGCCCGGCGATGCGTTGACGCCAAAGTTGAACTTCATTTGACCACATGTCACATGAACCATCATGCAAAATTGAAATATATGGCGCGAATATTTTTTTGCATGAAATTTCATTGAAGCTGATTTTTTGATGCCAAATTATGCTTAAACGCGCATTGAAAAAAACGCTCGTGTTACCGCCCTTTGCGCACGGGCCTGAGTCACACTATTCTATTTGTATGCAATAGTAAAATTTGAGCTAGGCTATATTTTAATGCAACAATAGTTGTCTCAAGATTTCAGGACTAGTATCCCAAAATTCCATGGTAAACTACGTATGTAATTTTTACGAGTACATATCTGCAAAGTATTTGTACGATATACGACTAATTTTTAGCTAAAAAAAACTCTCTCAAGAATTTAAGAAAATCGATTAGGAGATATCGCTAAAACTTTATTCGAATCTGTATGACACATTTGACCCTCTCTCTTCTATTATCGATTAGTAAGCTTCTTATTTTACGCCGAATAAGGCCAGCAACTGCTTATTCGAGCTTTCAATTCGAAGAGGTCATTAATTGACCAATGTGCCGAATTAGGTAGATGTGAGTTAAGAGAGGCAATAAAAGACCACCACAAGGACTATTCGAATCGTTCTCATGTACACATACTCATCGGTTTTCAATAGTAAAAAAATTATGTTTTTTCGTCTTGCTCCCAACATATTGTTGTAATTTAACATTAACCACAATGACTGGCCAATCGGACTCAATATCATTAACTCAGGTATTAAAAAAAACTACCCAGGCCCTTTGCATCAGTGATGGCATTTTCGGTACATTTGTACTTTTTTCAGTACATTTGCGTCGTGAAAAATCGTGTTCAGTACATTTGGCAAGTTTTCAGTACATTCGATACGTTTACAGTGCTTTCGGCGGATTTTCAGTACATTTCGACAATTTCTAAAAAATTACTATTTTTTTAGTAAATTTATCGCAACTAAACTTTTAATAAAAAAGTTAAGTTTTTAGTAAAAAAGTTAAAATTTTAGTGGTTTTTGTAATTTTCAGTAATTTTTTCACGATCAGGTCGACATTCGGCATCTAAAAAGTACATTTTAACTCTCCATCCAGTACATTTCCACAAAACATTATCTAATTATTTTTTCGTTTAGTTTATTTCAAATTTTTTTTTATTTATCAGTTACTTGTCCTCCAAATTTCATTGGGTTGCCCTTAGCAATTCACAGTAAAAATGTATTATTCAAAACGGAAAAAAGTGCATTTTTATATGTTAGCTCCAAAATCAGTGAAAAAAGGACTCAAACTCATTAAAATGCATTTTGTTATAAACTCAAGAAAGAAATTTACATTTCTTACTAAATAAATGAACGAAATTCATTGTTACTACACAGCAAAAAAACTAATTCAATTTAGCAACTTATTGAACTTTTCCACTCAAACGGCGCACAGTGTTATTTTGGCAGAAAAAAGCAATTTTTAACCCCTAAATTACAAAAATCTAATAATGTATTCTAAAAGAGAAATTCTTCAATTAATTCTTCTAAGTTGACGCTATTGATGCTTTTTCTAAAAAGTAATATTTTGTCCTCGAAAAAATTAACCAAAGTAACTTAAAATGTTGAAGTGAATGTTCGAAAAAATAAAAATCGGTGGCAAAAAGAAAAAAAAAACCTGCTTTTTCGCTGAAGGCAAATGCGTTAACAATCAGGTTATTATTTTTTATGATGGTTAAAATAAGTAATTAGACTAATAAAACTAAGATATAAGTAATTGCAAAGTAAATGTAGACACGCTACGGTCGACCACAAATGAACTCATTCTATCGCCATTGTTTCAGAACTACTTACATACATGCATATATCATTCTATCAATCTATCAAGCCCAAGTGGCATAGTGTGAGCACTTCGCATACGGCGCGAAGAACTAAAAATCCGGTCCCTGCCTTAAAAAGGAATCCTATCACCAAAATATTTCACGAAAACCCTAGCAGAATGAAATATTTTTCAATTGAATTTCCTCTTTTTCAGGAAAATTACTTTAAATTTACTAAAAAAAAAGTTAAGTTCATAGAATTTTTTAATAAATTTTGGAAGTTATTGGTCAAAAGTTAAATTACATTTTATAGTTCGAGGACCATTTTGCCGTCTTCCTTGTGAGGATATCACAAAGTGAATAAATTAATTTAAAATTATTGTACAAAAGTCCAATATTACTATGAAAATTCTTATAAAGTTTTAAATTACAACAAATTTTAAGCTAAGAAATATTAACATTTTTATTCTACTTATGTACATTGTGCGCCTAGTTCTCAAATACTTTTTTTTTATCATATCTTTAGCCAGACCAAATATCAAAAGCCACACAATGTTATAATAGGGAGGCAGTAATTCTCTTATTATTACTAATTATGGAAGTCATTTTAATTACAAGAACTACCAGCTTAAAAATATATTGATTGATTTTTTGAATTTGTATTGAAAGATTTTCGGATTACTTACAACAATTTAAAAAACTTTCTACTAGTAATTTATTTTAATTCAATTTAATTTCGTATTTTTTCAGTTTTGAATGGCCTTCTGATTAAATATTTTAATTTTTCATATTTTTTATTTGATATTTTGGTAATATGAAGATTACAAGGCGCCACCGGCGAAGAGATTCCCAAACTGGAAAAAAACGTGTAATATTTATGAAGGACTCTTCACGGCGCATATTAATTTTATCCTAACCTTTTGCATAATAAACGTATGGAAAAACACACCTGGGCTATTCTTCGCTAAAATTAAAGCTGTTGAATAATGAGGTCTCCGATTTGGTTGATTTTTTCTTTAAAAGATTATTTGACTTGTTGATGATTTACCATACATAATTTTGGCATATGTCGAATAATTGTTAGGCTATAATTTTTCAAAACTGATGATTTATACAAAAAAACAATTAGAAATCGTTTTCAAAAAATGTAATATTAAATCTATTTGCTACATTTGTATGTAACAAAATATTGAACAAGTTCTTGTTTCATAGGAAAATTTCTATTGATGAGCATTGCTTTTGAAATTGTTTATACTAAAGTGCAATTCAAAGCAGTTGATATTTAATAAATTTTTGTACAGTTTTCAATAAAATATACTTACTAAAATTGGAATTTTTGAAAAAATCAAAATCGGCAAATATGACAAGCACGCTTTTTCGAATTCAAACATTAATTTCTCATAATACACAGTTTTTACAACTGATTCGAATGTATTCGAATAAATTTTATTGCAGGCCTCCTGTGCATCTTCTGACATTTGACCAATAGGTAACACTGAATACTGTATGATTTCTGGGCCATGAATTAATAGCTTATGCACTAAGTTGCACACACTACCTCTTACAAGTTTTTACAATTCGTTTGGCTTATTTCACCGTATACTCCTAAAAATTGTCCACATTAAATTCATGACTACTTGAGATGGCTTGCAGTATAATATGAAAACGAAGTATAATATCCTGACCAATTCCAGTTATTTGTGCAGATTGTTGATAGTTTTGTTTCATTTTTTATTTATTATTGCAACTTAAGTAGTTATCGAATACTCTATTGCATTAAAAAAAAATACATTAAAATTCAAGTAGCAGATAGTAGCAGCTTAATTTTGTTTTATTCAATAGCTAATACTTTTTAGTAACCTCAGGTTTAAAGGCAGCATCCTACAGCGTGTTATTACTGTTTCATTTAACAACTTAAATTTTGTTTAAGAAAAAACGAAAAAAATACCCTCATATTTTATTTCTTATAATTTCGTGCTACAGTATTGATATTCAAAAAAAATTTAACGTATTTTACTAAACTTCAGACGTAGATTCTATTTGGTTTTGTTGGATTTCCTTTACTCGAAGCAATTTCACATGCTTATAACTTGTCCCTTTGTATCTAAGTACAATAATGTTGTGCTTGGGCGCAATCTGACATCGGAATATTGTTGAACAAGCTCTTGTAAAAGAGGACAAAAAATCGAACCTACAGCAGCTATCCAGGGTGGAATGGGGTGCATTTTTAAAGGTCGAACACAGTTTTTCACGATTTCTAATTATAGTGTATGAAGGTAAATACAGTGAAAACAACAAAGGATCTGAGCTGTTACACACGAAACACCAAAACTCTACTCGCGGAGAGACCACAGATTTTCAATTTTTCGGTCAATTTTTCCAATGCAGTATACCTTTTTTTTTACCATTTATCTAAAGTAGACAAAACAACGAGTAAGTGAGCCAAGACAGAACTCCTTAGGAGGTGTCGTTTTAAAAGGAATTTCAGTTAAAAATTTCGGTTTTTTTAGTTAAAAAATTAAATTGAAAAAATTAAATTAAAAAATTAGTGCGTTTGTGTAGCACTAAAAAGTATCTTTTGCCCAAGTTTCAGCTCCATAGAAACTTTTTTGTCAAAAAAAAAAAATTTTTTAAGGTGAAAATTATCCGTAAAAAAGTTGTAGATCTTCTTATTTCCTACAACTTTTGCATTAAACTTTTTTTGATATGCTGCACAGTTTAGCCAGAAATCGTGAAAAACTGTGTTCGACCTCTAAAAATGCACCCCATTCCACCCCGGATAGCTGCTGTCGGTTTGATTTTTTTGTCCTCTTTAAAAGAGCTTGTTCAACAATATTCCGCTGTCAGATTGCTGTAACGAATTATTTTATTTTTCTCATTTTCTCATTTTATTTTTCTACTGGACTAATTCATATATAGAAAAATAATAAGAAGATATGCATACATTAGGGTGGTTCTTAAGTGTACTTTTTTGTGAAAATCGAATGGGACGCCCCTGAATCGGTTTGAAATAGGGTAAAAAAATTTAAAAAAATAATTTAAAATTGTTATCTTTAACCCTATTTCAAAATGAAATTGGACTTATGTCTAATTTTTATAAGCTATTTTTCTTAAGTAGCTTTTAATTTTAAGAAAGAATATATTTTTGAAAAAAAGTATCGTTCGGATCTACTTTTCGAGATATAGTCATTGAAGTTCCGGATGTCGCTTTTCTGAAAATCCTTATAAGTTGGAAACTCCTGAACAAATTTGTAATTTATTGATGTCATATGGAATTAAAGTCCGTTAATTAGGCTATCATAATATGTTAATAAAATTACAGATTAATGATACAATTTTTAAAAGAAATTAACAGTTATTTAAAAAAAAATTGGTGATAGTTTTTAAGATATCTCCATACCTCAAAACACATGGAAATTATTTCAAATTTGTATGCATCAATCTTATAGACAGTCAAATGACCTTCAATACATGTAAAATCTGTTGAGGAATTTCCAACTTAAAATGATTTTTAGAAAAGCTATATTCGCAACTCCCATGACTATATGAAGAGCTGAGATGCAAAACCCGCCAAGTCCATATCGAAAAAACTGTTTTCCACTGAAATTTAACTACAGTAAAAAAGTAGATTGATCCATTGTAATAGTTGTCAAAAGTTATTAAAATTCTGATTTTTCATTACATTTTATGACCTAATCTATAAGGACTATAATAAAAAAACATTTGGAATGAATTTTTAGAAAATTTAAATTTAAAAAAATGTATATTCAAACAAGGATTGACTATTTCTAAATTTGACTCAAAAGTTTTTTTGGAACGGATATCTCAATAATGGAAAATAGAATAAAAAAACTCAATTTATTTTTGTTGAAAAACGCTATATAGTCAACCCGCGGTAATCCGGCCCCTGGCTTATCCGCCACCCTTTGTAATCCGACCATTTTTAAAAAATTCCGGACTACAAGGGGACGGTAGCAGCACTCCATAGTCCAACAAATTCAATATTCCAAAACCGCCTTGCAAAACGTTTGTCGAACTACCGCGGGTCGACTGTAGTCTTATAAAAAAGATTGAATAAATTTGTTTCAACATAAGTTGTTTTATTTTTCACCTTATTTTTTGTGACTTAAAAAAATGTTTTTCAAAATATCTTCGACATAGCATTGGATTTTTTTCTTGATTTTTTTATATGTTTTTCCTCAATAAATCTTAACCCTTAAATGCATGGTGTTGTAGAACTGCAACCACCTAAACTCATCGGTATGTAATCAATTCGTGCTGTTGTAAAGTTATCACGATTACGGACATGTATTATATTGAGTGGCGACACCTTTTTTTTGGCGCGAAGTTAAAATATCAGTTATGCTTTGACAAAAAGAAAATTCACGGAAGTTTGTTGCATGTCAGAATTACAGTTTTGATTTGATGTGTAAAAAGTGATTTTCTAAGCTAAGTACATACATACATTTTCTATCGACACTTCCAGGGTAACGGGTGTTACAGTTTAACTCTTATTTTCATTCATATCTTTTCAGACAAGTGTGAGAATGCAATTTAATCTCTTGCAACAAATACTACCTTCCGATATTTATTAAAAGTATAAAAAATTGACATCTAAAATTATAAGTTCAGAAAATGCTTTAAAGTGCGTAACGGGTGTAACGTTGAGAAAAGTTGTTTTTTAAATATTTTGAGTTTGAGTTCAAATTGCCTAAAATTTTGCAAAAATGAGTGATAAGTTGATATCATTTTAAAAATATTTGATATGTTTTTTATTAAGATGATGAGAAACTTTTAACATAAACTCTTAAATAATATATACAAAGGTACTTCAAAAATGTAACGGGTGTGACATCCAAATGAAGCGGGTGTGATGTAATATTATAATAAAAAATGAAGTAAAAACAAGTTAAGGTGTTATCTTCGGCCAGGTCGAAACTCACATACCCTTCACTGCACTGAAAGTACCTTTTCATCAAATGTTAAGAAAACGTTGAAGAGGTTGAATAAATCAAAAAAAATGTGAAATGTTAGAAAGGTTGACAGATTTTGAAAAATGTTGAAAAAGTTGTAAATATATGCAAAATGTTGAAAAAAGTTGAGAGAGGTTGAAAAACCCTAAAAAAAATGAAAGAGGTTGAAAAAATTTGAAACTATCCAAAAAGACGAAAAAAAAGAAACTTATAAAGAAAGTTGAAAGAGGTTGAAAAAGTCGAGCAAATACTTATAAAATATATTGGAATAAGTTAAAGAGTTGAAAAAGTCAAAAGAATATGGAAAATTTTGAAAAAATTTAATAGAAATGAAAAATTTGAAATATGCCACGTCCACTTGTCCGATTCCGCCCACTTTTGGTTCAACAAATTATATTTGTGATCGACATCCTCATATTAAATTTCAGCACAATAGCTTGTATAGTTTGCGATATATGCTGCAGTTAAATTTAAAATTTAGGCTGGTGACACACCCGCTGGTACAATCCAGCCCAGTTTTGATCCAGAAATAGCTTTTCATAAGCAAACCCCTAACACCAAATTTTAGTATGGTTGCTCACATATTTCGATAAATATGCCACTTACCGTATTTTATTTGTATAGGAGGTGCCACTCCCACTGGTGCTATTTCAGCCACTTTTGATTCAGATATGCTCTATAGCAACTGAACTACTTTCATTAAATTTCATAGCAATTGCTGCAATAGTTGTTCACTTAAAACATCAGTAACAAATTTATGTTAATATGGGAGGTGCCACGCCCACTGATGCAATTCTGTCAAAATTAATTTATTTTTAAAGCCTATAGTAATTGACATCTATACACCATATTTTATGACTATTACTCTCTTAGCACACTATCCATAACAATAAACAGTTTTTGCTTATATGGGAGGTGCCACGCCCACAGTTACTATTGCATCAAATGTTTGTTATAAGAGACCTTATAGGAAGTATATCTACCTCATTAAATTTCATAACGATTTCGTTGTTAGTTCTCTTATATAACGTTTGTAAATGTTGTGGGCGGTGCCACGCCCTAGAGCGAGTTTTTTCAGTAAAGTAGCTGAGATTGTATTGATGACTGCTTTCAGCGGCATCATCCCCAAAATTTTTATGGAAATCGTTTGTGCCAATTCTGAGATATACGGAATAAAAATTTTTAACAGTTGAAAAGTGCCACGCCCATTTTCTCGATTCCGCCCACTTTTATCTCAATTCAAGATATATTTGTTATGTATCCGTATACCAAATTTCATCGCAATATCTTGAACGGCTTACAAGATATGGTAGTTTAAATGATAAAATTTAGGGCTGCGCCACGCCCCTGTACGACCTTTTGGAAACTTGAAACCCAGCCTAATCCTAATTTGGTTCATATGTGCACCAAATCACCAAGTTCTATTAAAATCGCTGCAACTTTTTTCAAAATTGGCCTGGGTAAATTTACATAGAGTATGGGCGGTAGGCGTGTCCGTCAACCGATTTCGCCCATTTTCAATAGCAAGATGCCTGCAAGAAGATGTGACCTGTGTGTGAAAGTTTCATTCAATTAGCTTTCTTGGTTTTCCCGTAAAACTGATTTCAACAGACGGACAGACAGACAGACGGACAACGCTAAATCGACTCAGGTGGTGACGCTGATCAAGAATATATATACTTTTCCATACTTGCCACGCCCCCTTCGATGTGTTACAAACGGAGAGACAAAGTGAATATACCCTCGGTGTAGGGTATAAAAAAAAATTTATTGAAAAAAAAAAAAAAAGAAAACAAGGGAATTCAATATGTGACGAAGATGTCTTATCTATTATGGTAAAAATTCGATGTGATGCATCGTTTAATTTTTATTACTTGCAATTTTTCGAGTATGTCTGTAGTTTTTTTTGAAAAGTGGACAGTTAAGCTGGAAGTGTCGCTATGTAAAAACTCTTCTTTTGTTCAATAAAGTTACTAGTTTTGAGAAATTGCGTTAGGTCCTTTATATTAATATCTACTAAGTACATGGTGCTGAATATCTGCTACAGGTTGCTTTTTAAATAAATACATAAATTTTTAATATTAAAAATTTTTTTTACTTTTTCTGTACTACCAAATACATTTTTTTCACAAGAAAATAAAAAATTATGCATTTAAGGGTTAAAAATGTATCTGCTTTTAAATCGAAATTCCTGACGTAACTTTAGATTTTATTGAAGTTGCGCACCAGTTTAATTGTGTGAACATAATATTTTCAAAATACATACATGCTTAGAATTGATTTAAAAATAAAATACCAAAATAAGAAAAAGAAATTTGGTGCGCCCCTTCGATAAAAAATGCATGTATTATAATGTTTTGATTGAAGTATAACACATAAAAAAATCAAAAAAGTCAAGAAATATTTCCAGTAACAATTTCATAAATAAAAAATTTAACAGCCGTGTTTTATTCGCTTTGATTAAGCCTAAAAGTGGATAAAACTCATAAGTTTAACTTTTTATAATTCTGCATTTAACAAATAGGTGGTATGACAGTGTTTGACAGAAATTCTATTTTAAAATCAGAGCCGTCGTGTGGTTGAACGGGGCTTAGCACGGTAAGGGGCCTCACGCATCAGTACATAATTTTTTTTTTTCGTTTCGCTAATACCAATGTTTTCTTTTCGTTTTCTGTTGTTTCATCACGGTTTTTATTTTTATAATGTGTTTCTATTTTAATATTTGGGCCAAGTTGATTATTTTTTGTTTGTGTCTACAGCTAATGCAATGAGCTTCAAACTTTAGCAAAGACAAAAAAAATTGAACCAATTGAACTAGAAATTGAGCTGGTTCACACATGTGTATGATATTTTGGTTTAACCAAAACGAATAAAACACGGCTAATGTTTGAACCAAATTATTGACGGTTTTTTAACTGTTTTTTTTTTTTAAATAGAAGTATTTCTAAATATAAATTGATTTAATATGTTTTATCCTATTCGCCATAGTTTTTGAGATATATCGTTTTAAGCAATGCACAAAAAAGTCAAAAAAAAAAAACTAAGTGTGCAGTTATTTGACGAATGACTGATATCTGTGAAAAATGGGAATACGGAAATAAGATATATTCATCGCATTTCTCGGGAAGAAAAATAAAAACAGTTCAGAAAAT
This sequence comes from Tricholauxania praeusta, assembly GCA_949775025.1. Lineage (NCBI taxonomy): Eukaryota > Metazoa > Arthropoda > Insecta > Diptera > Lauxaniidae > Tricholauxania > Tricholauxania praeusta. The sequence goes on from OX459028.1 coordinate 115,523,438, forward strand.
ACTCACATTTCAAACAAATTAATTTATTCTTTGAAGCAATTATTTTTGAATTTATTCAAAATAGAATAATAATTTTCAAACTTCAATTCGTTACCTTAATATAGAAGGGCCCTAATTAAAATTTTTTTCAAAGTCGAGATTTTTATAGATTTCGGTAGGTCACCCACTAATACACCATTGACAAAAAAATGTGTGAGCTACGATTGAAAATAAATCAATTACAAGCAAGTAAAAAAAAGCCATAACTCACTTTAACTCACAAAAATTTTAATTTATATTAATTTTTTTCGTTCTCCTGTAAAATAATAAAAATGTAAGATAGGGCCTTTCTATATTAAGGTAACGAATTGCATCTTAGTTTTCAGATGACTGAACATTATTTACAAATTTATTAGCCTTGGAAAAAGTGGAAAGTGAAAAATTTTTATATTTATTGTTAAGATCTGAATCCATATCAAAACTTTTGACTTTGTGGTGGGTTAGCATTTTTGCTTCATCGTTGAATTTAAATGCCACTCTTGTATCTAGCTAAATTTGATTGTATGAGGGAACTAGAACCAGAGAGGTACAAGCTACAAATGTATGTTCATTCTTTGCATTTTACTGCAATTACTGATTATTTTTTTTTTTTGCCTAGTAGCAGTGTAACTAATTAACTAATTTTTCTACAAAAACTGCAGCAATAGTAATTTCAATTGGTCTGGTGTCAATGATAACTTGTTGGTGGCATTTTTAATTTGCAATTGAAACATTTTTTTAGTAAAACTACAATTCTGCACATATACCGCATTGGATCTAGGTCCGTCATATAAAGATAATCCTTAAAAAATTGTTTGCCGTAGAGAATCTTGATTCGCAGACCATTGACCAGATTGGCAACCATCAATACACATTAGGCTGGTTCAAAATCGTATGGGCAAATTAAAGGTCGTCATAATTCTGATGCTCAGGCTTGAAAACATATCTTGAGACCATGAAGCTCTAGTGCCAAAATTTCACCCGATACGGACCATGGGAAGGCGTGTCAGTGGGTCAATTTGAGTGATTTTTATGCATTTTCGAAATGGTTTAAAGCATAATTGCTTTTATTTAAAAAAAATGTCAACATCGGGGTATATTTGTGGCTATAATTTTTTATGGACTCAGTATGATGTGAAATATGTGCAAAAATTATAAATCAGAAAATTGGCACAAATTTGAGTATTGATTCATTGATAAGAATGTTAAAAATGCTAAAAAATCTGACATACGTCCACTTTGATCGCCCAAAACCGTGACTATTTTATATTTTTCTACCACAGAACTAAACGCAATCGATCGGACATCCTCTTATACATGGAAAACAAAATGTTAAAGATTTTTTGTACCAACTATACGATCTGGAGAAATTATTGATTAAAAAAAGCAACAAATTGATTTTAAGAAAATAAAGATTTTTAATTCATTTTTGTTCAAGAAACGCAAGTATTTCGCATTTGTTCATTTTGGAGATTTTTCTTCGGTTTTCGGCGACCACTTTGAATGATTTTTGAAATTGATCTTCATTCTTCGTTATCAGTTTATTAAAATTTTGCACAAGTGCAATCGCTCTTTCTTCGGTGTCGTTCAAAAACGTAAAATTTGGGCCACATTCTTCGAATACTTATAGAGTCATTTCATCTATAATTTGCCAATTTATACCCTGACTTGTTTTCTGGATTTTCTGGAAAAAGACCCCATTTTCTGGCTAAATAATGAATCCTATAGGGTCATTCCATCTATAATTTGCCTATTTATACCCTGACGTGTTTTAAATTAACTGAAAATATTTTGAGTGGTTAAGGCATTATCTAATATAGAAAAATATATCAAACTTTTCCGACCAATAGTTTTGATAAAAAAATTAGTTTCTTAACTCTCTTCAGAGCCGCTCGTAAACAACACAAAAAATTCATTGATGAATATAAACAAACAAACACAATTCAAATTCGCTTTCATATTATTTTTAGGTAGCTGTGTACTAGTAGATGACAAAAAAACTGCAAGTCTGGAAAAATTAATGCCTAAGCGTTATATATACACTGAAAGAAAAAAAAATATTACGTTCCAGGAAAACATCGATTTCTCATATACTCCAAAATCGATTTCAGCTTTTTTAGGCTCAAAATGTTCAGAACATATAGGAGTACCCTCCCTTAAACTTTCATTCATGTTTTTACACCCTAGTTGATTTGACAAGCATTTTATTAAAGATTTAAGAAACTTAAAAATAAAATTTGGATATTCCATTGATACTTTTGTTAATTTTTCAATGTTTTTTTTGTAATTTTTATAATATTTGCAAAGTTTCGAAATCATCAGCTTTTTTCAATTTTTAAAAGTTTTCCAATTTTTTTAAGTTTTTTTTTGAAAATTTAAAAAATTTAAGATATATTAAAAAATTTTAAAATTGAAAAATTTTAAAAATTTGCATAGATTGAAAAAAGTTAAGTTTTTCAAAATGTTTAGAACATATAGGAGTACCATCCCTGAAAGTTTTATTTATGTTTTTATACCCTATTTGATTTGACAATCATTTAAGTAAAGATTTATGAAGCTTCAAAACAAAATTTGGACATTCCATTGAAACTTTTGTTAATTTTTCGATGTTTTTTTGCAATATTTATAATATTTTCAAAGTTTCGAAATCTGCAGCTTTTTCCAATTTTTAAAAAATTTTCAATTTTTTTAACTTTTCTATTTTTTTGAAAATTTCAAAAATTTATGAAATATTAAAAATTTCAAAAATTGGCATTAATTGAAAAACTTAACTTATTCAACTTTTTTTTGAAATTTTTCCATTTTTAAATTTTTAATATTTCAAAAACTTTTGAAATTTTCAAAAAAAAATAGAAAACTTAAAAAAATTTAAAACAGCTAATGATTTCGAAACTTCGAAAATATTATAAAAATTGCAAAATAACATCGAAAAATTAACAAAAGTATCAATGGAACATCCAAATTTTATTTTAAAGTTTCACTAAAATGCTTGTCAAATCAAATAGGGTACAAAACCATAAATGAAAGTTTAAGGGATGGTACTCCTATATGTTCTGAATATTTTGAGCTTAAAAAAGCTGAAATCGATTTTGGAGTATTTGAGAAATCGATGTTTTCCTGAAACGTAATTTTTTTTTCTTTCAGTGTATATATAACGCTTAGGCATTAATTTTTCCAGACTTGCAGTTTTTTTATCATCTACTAGTACACAGCTACCTAAAAATAATATGAAAGCGAATTTGAATTGTGTTTGTTTGTTTATATTCATCAATGAATTTTTTGTGTTATTTACGAGCGGCTCTGAACAGAGTTAAGAAATTAATTTTTTTATCAAAACTATTGGTCGGAAAAGTTTGATATAATATTTTTCTATATTAGATAATGCCTTAACCACTCAAAAAATTTTCAGTTAATTTAAAACACGTCAGGGTATAAATAGGCAAATTATAGATGGAATGACCCTGTAGGATTCATAATTTGGCCAGCAAATGGGGTCGTTTTCCAGAAAATCCAATAGCAATTACAATATTTTGAAGATACGCAATGTGCGTGATGTCACAAAGGCTCAAAAGACTCAATTTTGTTGATCTTCTGAAAATCGATATTTATGTGACTTGAGTCGTCTCGAGAAGCAATTTCCAGGTTCGAGAGCATTTTCCTTTTTTCGTTGACTGAAATCGCTTCATCGAAAACGCCAACCCGATCAATGCTTCACTGATGTACCACAAATGACCTCTGAACTTGGTGATGGCAATGTTTGCTATGTTATTACTTTCGTTTCTATATGTAATCAATTGCTTCAGAAAATTTATGAGCCATTTTATGCCGCAGAGGTAGCATCTGGTGCTTGGAACCAGGCTTTGATGTAACCGCCTTTGATTGCAAAAATAATTAAGTTTAATTTTTCAACTAGCTAATGCAAAATACTTTTTACGCATAGCCTGTTTTTTAGTATTTTCTACGAAAGTAAGCAATCTGTAGTCGAAGATTGTAGCCCAAAAATTACATTTTGTAAACGACCTTGCAGAAAGATCGATCACTCTTGTGCAAAAATTCAGCAAACAGCGCATGAAGAAAGTTTCAAAAAATACTTTAGTGGTCGCCAAATGTGAAATACTAACGTTTCTTGAACAAAAATGAATTAAAAATCTTTATTTTCTTAAAACGAATTTGCTTTCCTTCTTTAATCGAAAATTTCTCCAGATCGCATTGTTGATACAAAAAATCTTTGTCATTTTGTTTTCCATGTATAAGAGGATGCTAGATCGATTACGCATAATTTCGCGGTCGAAAAATATAAAATAGGTATGGTTTCGGGCGAGCAAAGTGGACGTATGTATGTCATATTTTTCAGCATTTTTCACATTCTTACCAATGAATCAACACTCAAATTTATGCCAATTGTCTGATTTATAATGTTCGCACTTATTTCACATCATATTGAGTCCATGAAAAATGATAACCACAAATATACCCGATGTTGATGTTTTTTTTAAATAAAAGCAATTATGCTTTAAATCATTTCGAAAATTCACAAAAATCACACAAATCGACCCACTGACACGCCGCACAGTGGGAAATTTTTTAACGTTTTGGGACAAAAATCCGTCTACAATGCAATTATTAATGGATTTGAAAATTTTTTAAATAATTGTTAAGTACCTCCCGATGTGTGAGTAATGCCCAAAATTTTGAGAACGTTCAACATAACCTCAAAAACTCCTATAAATATATAAAACTCGTGTATTTTACTTAAAGAGTGGGTAGGGTTTTGGCGCTACATTTTAGGCATAAGTTTAAAAATGTTTTTTAGTGATATGGTAAAAGTAAATTTATTTATTTAAAGAACATATAAAATTAAAATACTTAAAGAGAATTCTGTGAAAATTTAATTAAAAAATATTGCAGAATAAGCCATTGGCATCAAATTTTCGCGGACGCCTAAAAAAAAGTTGGTTTTTGGTGGACAACATAACTCATCACTTTATCATTTGAAATAAAAAAAAAAAACAAAAAATTTGGTTAGTTTATAAGTTTTTCAAGGTATTGACGAAGAGTTTTTTTTTCTTTGACGATTTTTGAGATTTTGGCATAATTTTTAAGCCAAAAAACGATTTTTTTTTTTAAAAAAAAGACAAAAATCAGTATATTTATTATTGCAGAACTAGTTGGAATGCAAAAAAAAAAACCTTTCGTCATTACCTAGTTTTATATGTATTTAAAGAGTGCGTCAAATTTCAAGAAAATCGGTCTAGCAGTTTTAGTAAAGTAGCTTAAGTAAAATACACGAATTTCAAATATTTATAGGATTTTTTGAGGTTATGTTGAACGTTCTCAAAATGTTGGACAATACTCACACATCGGGTGGTACTTAACAATTATTTTAAAAAAAAAATTTTTCAAATTCATTAATAATTGCATTGTAGACGGATTTTCGTCCCAAAACGTTAAAAAATTTCCCACTGTGCGCCGTCCCATGGTCCGATTTAGGTGAAATTTTGGCACAAGAGCTTCTTGGTATTAAGATATATTTTCAGGCCTGAGCACCAAAAATCGAAACATGTTTGCAATTTGAGCCACCCTAATACACATACATCTTTATTTTTTTATTTTGACTAAATTACCTTCTTACCAAAATGTAATACTGATATTAACATCAGATTGTACGACCGGAGTTAGTATTTTAAAGAAATGTTTTCTTATCTCTGAAATTCGTTACAAAAAGTATCCAAACAAAAAACTGACGTTTGGGATTTGTGAGAATGTACTATGGAATTTACTTTTTGGGATAGCGAATGTACTTTTGACCCTCCATGAAATGGATAAATTTTACAATTTGCATTAAAGATTTCATAAAAAAAAAATATTATTTGAGTTTTCATTACTGAAAATACGAACAAATATGTTAAGTTATGCTCAGTATACCTGTGTAGATACACTTGAAATTTAATTTCGTACAATACACCTGAATTGAACATTGTCTTCAGCTTCTGATGAGTTTTTCTTTGGTAAATTGAAATTCCATTTTTTTTTTATTCTTTATATGACTGACCTTATTGATAATAGTAATCCAGAGCATCAGGAAGTAACATGGTTCTCTTAGCATACCCTTTAAAAATCATAAATTTTAGTTTTTTATATAAAAAGCATTTGCATGTTATATTTTACTTATTTTAAACATATAAAAAAACGAAAAGCAATTCAAAAAGTATTTTCCTTAACTAGTACCGGAAAAAAAACCAAACGCTTTATAATGAAATGTCGAGATATTTTGAATTTAAAAAAGCAAAAATAAGTACGAACAAATTTACCTGAAAACTTCTGTAAAAATGTAATGTATTGTATAAAAATTATTGTTATAGTGTAGAAAATAAAATATTATATAAAGAACGATTGAAAATGCATTTAAAATTAAAAGCTTCGAATTGATTTAAAAAAAAATTAAATAGCTAACTATGAAAGTTGATATTTTGAACGCCTTAAGAACTTGTAATATATTTGATAAGTTAGAATAAAAAATAATAAAACAAAGAAATGTGCAATTATTAATGAAAAATGAATTTAACATAAATATCAAACAAATTTTTTGCCATTTTGGTAGTCAAAGTAAAATTTCAAAGCAACTTATTTGGAAAAATCACAAAATTTTGAAAGCGCCTAAGGCTATGCATTGAAAAATGTCACATATTATAGTTGTAGAGAATAGCCTCAGGCGCTTGCTGCTATCACTATAATACCTAATGCGGTGTATTGAAATTTAAGGTAGAAAATTAGCTTGTTTTGATGTCAAGCAAACTGTTTAACTTAATTTTTCGCTTCAATATATTTTATAATTTAAGATCTCGATGTAAATATTACATAATTAAACATGGAACTAGAAGACCCGCTTAACAATAAAACGATTAACTAGGAACAATATTAAATTTCAAAAAATTTATTTAACTAGTAAAAAATTTGCAATTCAAATTAGCTGTTTAAAAAAAATTAAAAATATAAATAAAATCTTACTGGAAACCTCAAAAATACCCTGAAAATTCAATTAAATATTTTTCTTCTGCAAAAAATCTACTTATAAAGCTGCTGCAAAATTTAAACTAAATATATTAACAAACAACAAAAAAGAAAAAACGAAAACTTAAAATTATATAACATATATGCTTTTTATATGCGATTTACAAGAACTAAAAATGCAATATTTATACTACTATAAAAATCATTATAAATACATACATATATACATACATAAATATATACAGTGAATTTATTCTATAAGCTTTCCTTACCGTCTTGAAATAACCACTCGAATGTTTTCAATTATTATTCTATTCCATAAACTTATAGCTCCTACAACAGGTGCTCTAATAAGTACCATCTTTTTTATTCATTTAGAAAACAATTCAAATATCGCAAATACTACAAGGAACCAACAACTTTTTGGGTATGAAAATATCCTAATTAAATTATTAAAACAAGCTTTATTTGCAATATTCCTAATAACAAAATTTATATGTTTATAGCGTATTTATAAAAGAAACGGCTATCAAAAGTTTTTTGATTAAAAAATATTAAGAGCATATTTATCATAAATTATACCACATGCGCTCTAGAAATATTTTGCTTAGGATATATGCTATACGTAACGATACCAACCGTAAATTTAGCGTAATGCGAACATCTCCAATGTTCTCATTTCAAAAGTGACTAAAGTTTACCAAAACTGCAATTGAACTCTATATGTATAATATAATTAAATGATATTTTACGAATTCTCCATAGCAATTTTAGATGAATTACACATAAAAGCATGCATCACACAAAAAATTTACATAAAACATGCAAAATTATTTAGTACAGATGTGAAAAATTTGCAAACATCATATAATAAAACTATTGAATGAAATATGTAATTATTGTGAATAGTTATTTAAAAAATATTTAATTAAAAAATCATCAAAATAAATAAAAAAATTTTATAAAATCTTTTGACATGTTTTAATAATTCTACTAGTGCGAGGTTCTGAAACGGTAAGTCCACTACGAAATTGGATTAATATGATTCAAACATATTTCTTATCTTTGGATCTTGTGCATAGCGACACTTCCAGGGAAAAGGGTGTGACAGTTCAACTCTTATTTTCATTTATATCTTTTCAGACAAGTGTGAGAATGCAATTTAATCTATTGCAACAAATACTATGGTACCTTCCGATATTTATTAAAAGTATAAAAAATTGACATCTATTATTATTATAAGTTCAGAAAATGCTTTTAAAATGCGTAACGGGTGTAAAATTGAGAAAAGCTCCTTTTTAAATATTTTGAGTTTAAGTTGAAGTTGTCTGAAATTTTGCAGGAATGAGTGATAAATTGATATCATTTTAGAAATATTTGATATGTTTTTTATTAAGATGATGAGAAACTTTTAACATAAACTCTTAAATAATATATACAAAGGTACTTCAAAAATGTAACGGGTGTGACATCCAAATGTAACGGGTGTGACATTATAATAATCTTATAGTAAAAAAAACATAAAAAAAATTTTACTGAAAAAAAAAAAATAAAAACAAGGAAATTCAATATGTGATGAAGATTTTTTATCTATTATGGTAAAAATTCGATGTTATGCATCGTTTAATTTTTAATACTTGCAATTTTTCGTATATTGTTAATGATCATAAGAGACTTTACAAATTACATATGGCAGCTATAGTTGTGAACAGTAAATGTGACTTTTGGTTTTGTGATTTGGTATTGTTTTTCGCCCTTTCACCGCAAAAATGAACAAACGTATTCTTGGTGTTAATATAATCGAGAGTGAAAAAATTTGGTAGGTACATATAATCGAGGAAGTAATTTTTTTATACACATTATACCATAATACTGTCTACAAGCTTACTTCAGAAACTTTTGACCTTGGTCGTACACTTTTCCAGGCATAAATTTATCTTTAGTAGCTTTTTAGCTATTATACATACCTACTCCAATCAATGACTTTATCTTGCAATAGAAGATTTTTGTAATGTTTTGCATCAATTTACAATCCGATTTCGTAAAAGAAAAGGAATTGCATAAAAAAATTAATTTATTGCTAAAAATAAACTTTAGTATTAAAAACAATAAATTTATAACTGCAAAAGTACACGAGCCAAATCACAACTTTGTATAGTAAACTTGTGGCTTGTATTATGGTGCATTTAAATATGAATAGGAACCCACATTTTATTACGGTATTTTTGCAAAATGAAATTTAACTTGTTAAGGTATTATCGTCTGCCAGGTCGAATTTCACATACCCAACACTGCATTAAAAGTACCTTTTAAATAATATTTTAAAAGAGGTTGAAGAGGTTGAATAAGTCAAAAATAAAATGTAAAATGTTAGAAAGGTTGAAAAATTTTAAAACAGTTGGAAAAGATTGAAAAAGTCTAAAAAATATATAAGCCATTAAAGAAAGTTGAAAGAAATTGAAAGAGTCAAAAAAATATGGAAAATGTTGAACGAGCCGGAAAAATATAGAATATGTTGGAAAATGTTAAAGCGGTTGAAAACTCAAAATAAATCGATCGAGGATGAAAAATGTTGAAACAGTTCAAAATAGCTAAAGAAGTAACAAAAATAATGAAAAAAGTTGAAAGCGGTTGAAAAAAGCGAACAGTTAAAATTTAATTTATTTATTGACAATAAAAGAGCATAAAAGAGGAGCTAGAATCACTCCCTGGAAAACACCACTAAATTCCAAAATCTTATTGCATATTGATTTTAACTAAAATTTTATGGCTTTTAAGAAAACGTTTTGATATTTTAACTGTTAGACTTTTATCCCTATTTCAATTAATATATAAAGTACCAGGAGACCGACCCTAGTTCGGTTTTTCGTTTTAAGGTTGGGAAAGTCGAAAAAATATGCAATATTTTGTTCTAAAAGTCGGATAATATGGAAGAGATTGAAAAAACTTCAAAAAGTTTTGAAACAGGTAAAAGGCTGAAAGAGTTAAAAAACATGGAAAATGTTGAAAAACTCGAATAAAGTTGAATGAGGTTGAAAACGTCGAAATAAATTGAAAGAGGTTGAAAAAGTTGATAAAATATAGAAAATGTTGAAAAAAATTGAAAGAGGTTGAAACATGAGAAAAAGACTATAAAAAGTGTTGAAAAATTTGACAGAGATTGAAAATCTCGAAAAAATTGAAAATTTTGAAAAAAGTTCAAAATCTCAAAAAAGTTTGAAGTTTACAATATTCGAAAAAGTCGAATGAGGTTGAAAAAATCGAAAAAATATGGAAAATGTTGAAAAAAGTTGAAAGACGTTGTAATGTTGTGTAAGTTGAAAGAGTTTGAATAACTCGGAAAAAAGTTGAATAAGGTTGAAAAATTCGAAAAAATATGGAAAATGTTTAAAATAATTGAAAGAGTTTGAATAACTCGAAAAAATTTGAATAAGGTTGAAAAAATCGAAAAATATGGAAAATGTTGAAAAAAGTTGAAAGACGTTGAAAAATGTTGGAAAAGTTGAAAGAGTTTGAATAACTCGGAAAAAGTTGAACAAGGTTGAAAAATTCGAAAAAAATATGGCAAATGTTGAAAAAAGTTGAAAGAGTTTGTAAAATGTCGAAACAGTTAAAAGAGGTTGAAAAACTCGAAAAAGTATGGAAAATGTTGAAAGAGGTTCAAAAACTCGAACTAAGTTGAATGAGACTAAATATATTGAAACCAAATTTTAATAGGATCACTCATATACATAGTATACAAAATATAACATAAAATTTTTTAAGCTTGTATGGAAGGTCCCACGCCCACTAATGTAATCCCGTCATCATTCATATAATTTCAGATATTATAGTGACCGACACCTCTACACCAAATTTAAAAAATATTACTCCAATCGTACACTTAATATGGCATTTAACGTATTTTGCTTATATGGGAGGTGCCACACCCACTAATGCAATCTCGTCGATTTTCATTTAATTTCAAAGCTTATAGTAACTGACACCTTCGCACCAAATCTTAATGAAATTACTCCCACAGCACACTAAATATAACTATTAACGTTTTTTGCATGTATGGAAGGTGCCACGCCTACTGATGAAATCCCATCAAAATTCATTAAACTTAAAAGGTTATGGTAACCGACATCTCCATACCAAATTTTATTAGAATCACTCATACATAGCACTAAATATAACCTTAAACGGTATTAGCTTGTATGGGAGGTGCGACGCCTACTAATGCAATCCCGTCGAACTTTATTTAATTATAAAGCTAATGGTAACCGACACCACTATACCAAATTTCAAAAAGATTACTCCCATAGCACACTAAATATAACACTTAACATTTTTTGCATGCAGGGGAGGTGCCCCGCCCACTGATACAATCCCATCGAAATCCATTTAGTTTCATAGCTTATAGTAACTGACATCTCTACACCAAATTCCAAAAAGATTACTCTCATAGCACACTAAATATAGCATTTTACTTTTTTCGCATGCATGGAAAGTGCCTCGCCCAAAAATGTCGTTGCTCCCACTTTTGGTTACAAGATACTCAATAGCCATTATATCTACTGTGTTAAATTTCATAACGATTGCGTTGTTAGTTCTCTTATTATGACGTTTATAAATATTGTGGGTTGTGCCACGCCCTTCAACGAGTTTTGCTAGTATAGTGGCATAACTTGATATGATGACTGCTTTCAGCGGTATTGTCTTCAAAGTTTTTCTGAAAATCGTATGCGCCGTTTTCGAGTAATATTGAATCAAAATTTTCAATTGTTGAAAGATGCCACGCCCTCTTCTCCGAATCCGCCCACTTTTAGTACAATTGAAGATACTTATGATTTGCATCAGTCTACTAAATTTCATTAAAATATCTTAAATGGTTTGCGAGATATGACGTTATAAAAATTAACGTTTGGGGCTGTGCCACGGCCCTGTTACAGTCTTGAAAAACTTTAAACTTAGCCCAATCTTAATTTTGTTCACATATGCGCGAAATCCCCAAGTTTCATCAAAATTGCTGCAGCCGTTTTCGAAATAAAATTCAGTCCTGTACATACATACATAAAAACACACAAAAACAATAACTGATTTCGGATTCCATTTTTTATTATCTATTTTGGATTAAGTAAAAGAATTATAAAATACAGTTTTTTTATTTATACACTTAGCAAAAAAAAAGTTAGAAATTAAAATTTCGTGAAACTGTCAAAATCGGCTGTGCAAAAAAATAGCAGTGACGCACAAAATGAAGGATACATACAACTTAAGCAAACAATTTTGAAAAAAGAAACTGAAAATAACATTATTATGTTTAATACTTAGTGGCATATCCCTTATTGGCAATAATTGCTGCACATCTTCGTGGCATAGGGTCATTCAATTTCTGGCACATGACCTTTGGGATATAATCCCATGTTGCACTTGCTTCGCGACATTGCTCGCGCTCATTCCTTGGGTTTTTTCTTTCCCAACAGCATCCTTGACACGAGCCCAGATATTCTAAATTGGATTCAGATCAGGGGACTGTGCTGGCCTCAACCCGATTTGCTGAAAACCAACTTTTTGCCAATCTACTACAATGTTTTGGATCATTACCCTGCTGATATATTCATTGTAGTGGCATATTCCATTCAGCATAAGGAAACATTGTTGAACTCATTATTTGAGTGTATTGGTTAGCATCCATATTGACTTTAATCCAATAAAGTGGACCAGTGCCTTCATGGTATGAAAAACAACTCCAAACGTTAATTTTAGCTCCACCATACTTAACGGTTTTGAGCACATATTTTTTATTGTAAGTGGATGCTGGTGGTCGTCTAACGTACACTCTGCGTACCTTCCTACCATTCGAAACAGACGACCATCCACTTACAATAAAAAATATCTGCTCAAAACCGTTAAGTATGGTGGAGCTAAAATTAACGTTTGGAGTTGTTTTTCATACCATGAAGGCCCTGGTCCATTTTATTGGATTAAAGTCGATTAAGCGGTCTTTTAGAAAATGATATATAAAAGCTATTTTTGTATGAGGACCACCCTAAATAAAAGATTTGAAGCCTAAGCTATGCCTTTTAACATAAGAGCTACGTGGTGTAAGTTCGGTGTGAATCGATTAACCTGTCTTCATGAAAAATTATATTTTTGTATGAGGACCACCCTAAGTATGCATTCTAAATAAAATTTTTATGATCTTATATGTGCCTCTTAGTATAAAAGCCATCTGGTGTAAATTCCATGAGAATCGATTAAGCGGTCTTTGAGAAAATGCTATTTTTAAAATATTTTTGTATGTGGGCCACCCTAAATATGCACCCTAAGCAAAAGTTTTATAGCCTATGACACCCACCTGATCGATACTAACATACTGTAAAAATTTCATCAAAATCGGCTGGATAGTTTCCGCATCCATAAAGTACAGACAGATAGACAGACAAAAAATGAATTTTATATAATAGATCAGTGGTGGGCACGTAGTGTCCCTATCTGCCCTCATTGCCCGAACCGTTATTCGATGCACAAGCAAACGAAAAAAAAATCGCAGAATTTCAACGCTATCGAGGCACAGCGTTGAGTTGAGCTCAAATGAAAACAAAAAAAAAGCACAAAGGGATTAGCGCTGCGCCGCATTGTGTCTTGACGAATATAGCAATTGTTTTTGTTTGTGCTGTTGGCAAATTTGGAAATGAAATTAAAAGAAACTTTAAAATTTCGTTTTGTTGCTTGATGTTGTTGTTTCGCCCATTTGTTAGATTTCCATGCCCACCACTGTAATAAATTATAAGATTTTTCGAATCATACTTTTCACTTTTAGATAAATGTCAAATGAATACTTCCTAAAAAGTTTCTGTCTTTCAATGTTATATTCCTTTAGTATAGGTGCATTATTTATTTAATGCTTCTGAATATTTCCCCGATCCTACCAATTTATTCTTCATACAAACAAAATTTGAAAAATGGTAATAATAATTCTAAGATATGGAAAGAAACCAAAGTTTTTTTTTGTAAATTTAATGAATTAAGTGAACAATTTACCAATTGTTTTCTTCAATTAAATATTTGGAATATTAACAAATGTTTTTTTGAAATCAATAAATTTATTTTAAGTTTCAACAAAAACTGTAGGATGACAAACAACAAATCATATTTTGTTACATATATCAGAGAAACTGTTTCTATGACTGAAAATTATACAAAAAATTCATTGAAATCGGACACTTAATTGTTTGAAATCATAGATTTTTTTTTTCTGTGTACTTGACCTAAATCGATGAAATTTCGTCCAGAGGCTATATACATATGTATATTTCAATTGTAGGTCTGAACTTTGATTTCTATTTTCTTTACCTGCTAAGATTTGGGTTCAGGTGAGGGCACCACTGTGTACAATCGATATCTACAAATCAATATTTACAAGAATGAATGAAAAAGGATTTTGTATTGTGGAAAAATGTTTTATTGAATCAATATCGATTTGAATCGACTCTTTTCATTTGTGAACAAATCGGTTTTGAAAATTATGAAATATGTTGAAGCATTGTGCTTGCGACGGTACATTGCATTTAGATGCATGATTGTGGCAAGCGACGGAGCCCAGTAATGGATTTACCATGGATTTATTATGGGCGTCCGGGTGTTTTTCGAAAAATGAAAAGACATTTTTTTAAAATTTTTTTTGAAGCTGTATTTAATCTTAGACCAAAACTTTTTTCTCATCATTAAAGTATAACTATTCAAGATTTATCTCTGAAATTTTGGTCCAAAAATATTCGTCAATAAGTTAGAAAAGTGCAATGCCGTGAACGACCTCAAAGTTTGCGATGAGCAAGATATCTGGAGACTGGCTCATCCGAAAAAAAAGAAAACTAAATTTGTTTCGGTTAAGCAAACAGTTTAGGGGCATTTGATCGTTGATTTTTGAAAAATATTAATTTTTGACAAAATGGCGGGCGTACAGAGAAAATTTAAATTTTTTGCGCACAAACTTGAGGTCGTTTTAGGCTATAAATCAAAAAATATGTATAAAAAAAATCGAACGATCAAACGCCCCCTAACTATTTCCTTAACCGGAAAAATTTAATTTCTTTTTTCGGATGAACCAGTCTCCAGATATCTTGCTCACTGCAAATTTTGAGATCGTTCACGGCATTGCACTTTTTTAACTTATTGACGAATATTTTTGGACCAAAATTTCAGAGATAAGTTTTGAATAGTTATACTTTAATTAAGTAAAAAAAGTTTTTTGGTCTTCAAAAAAAAATTTTAAAAAAGTGTCTTTTTATTTTTCGAAAAACTCCCAGACGCCCTTAAGAACGACAGAATTTTGAAGTATAATTGAAATTAATTATTGACTTGGTTTGTTTTATTATTAATGCATAAAAAGTTTCCAGTAAACCATATTAGATAATTTTATTATTGAATTAAGTTTTTGGATTGCAAGTACTTGTACTTTTAATTTTCTAATTTATCAATATTTGCAGTTGATAAAAATCTCTTGGGTATTTATTTAAAAGCCGCAGAACTATTTTCACATATGAAAGCAATTTTTCATAAGAAATTAAATGTTTTGAACTTTTCTTAATTTAATTTGATGAATCATCAGAATATTATCAAAAAATCTAAGCAAAAATTTTTATCGAAAATTGAAAAAACATTTTGTATTAGATATTTTTTAATAATTTCAATGTACGAATATAATTGAAGTCCAAAAAACTTTCAAACTATATCTACAAATTTTAAATACAGTAGACCCCGCTTAATTAATCTTTTAACGGCGCAAAAAATTTGGCACTACTAACCGGGAAATTAATATAGCGGGCCCCGCATATTTGACCAAACAGAGCAATTAAAAAAATCCCGGACAATTGATCGCTTTAGTCGATTATGCGAAGAAAAAGTAGATATGTATTTTACTGATCTTACCCCAAAGTCCAAAATTAGAACCAGAAAAAATTTAATAAATATCTTTCAGTTTTAATTAAAAGGTTTTTTTTTTTTTTAATTATACGCATTTAAAAAAGAAAAATAACTTTTTAAGTAAAAGGAACTTCAATTTAACTTAATTAGCCATAAATTCTGGTATGTGTAGCATTTCACAAATAAAGAATGTAAGTATGTATGTATTCCTGAAATTTGCTTAAAAAAATCGGATTGCATAGCATTTTGCAGTCTATTGGGAAGGATTTCTCCCTCCATATTTTCTAATTCATTGGAATATTTGTTGTACGGAAGAAAATATGTGCGAAGAGCTTAAATATTTTGAAGTATCTCGCCAACAGTTGGAACATAATCAATCGATTATTCCTCTTTTTTGTCTTTTCAGAAGTTACAATGGTGCTAACGATTTCGTCGACTGTCAGATTCCCAAAGCACAATAATTCGTCGTCGCCTCTCACATACTCCTCAAAAGCATTTTGCAATTCCGCATCATCGCTAATCGTTACTCCAGTAGCATCATCCCCGTCCTTCGTAACATCGTTGATCTCTAGAAAGGTGAACTTTACATGTATTTTTCACTTGAGAAATATTTTTTCTGATATTTTTGTACAGAGCTTATTGTTCAATACTTTTAGTGCAAAAAACCACAAAAAAATTACGAGCGCAAAATGCATTAAAATGGGCAACGAGCTGCTTACGAGTATACCAGGGAAGATATTGGCATATTTGTAAAAGGGCCAAAATTCGAACTAAAATAGGGCTTTTTTGACATAAATAGGGCTTCTGTAAATCAAATCGTATATGTATAACTAAGCACACCAACTGTACTTATTTAGTAAGTACAGTACTTATTTTCAGCTTGCGGTACTTATTTTTTAAAGCGTACTTAATTTGTACTTATTTTTCAAAGCGTTCTTAATTTTTACTTATTTCGGCCGAAATCTGTTTCTCAAATTAATAATAAATGTAAATATCATTTGCGCTGGCCCATTGATTGCGAAATAGTTGTAACTAGAATTCCTTTAATTAGTATTTACACACGAATGTTTCCAAAAATTGATGTGTGGCATCACTAAATTTGAGTTTGACAGCGCAGACTTGTAGTTTTTAAAAATGTCAAACCCTTTCAAATTTTTGTAGGCATCGAAGCATTGACAGATTTTGTGTGAAAGAATCGTATGGGAAAAGAGAGTGACAAAAACAAAATTTGTAAGCAATACATATTTGCTGAGAAAATCGTATGGAAAAAGAGAGTGACAAATTTTAATAGATGCATTCTATGTGTGTTGAAAAGCATACGATGCATGCATGCTTTTTATGTGTTTCGCCTTGTATGCTTCGTGTTTCTATTCATTAAATGGTAATGGCGCCGCAACGCCGTAAGTGTATTTTTAATTCGGATCTTCAGAAAAAATATCTGCAAATGAAAAAAGGAAGAACAGAAAGTGATATATGGTGTAATTTGTGCGACGCGGAACTCAACATCGCAAACGCCGGAAAGAGTGAAATCGATAAGCATTTGGAATCCACGAAACACAAGAAAGCGTTGTCTGCCAAATCGAACAGCCGCACTGTTGCGAACTTTTTTACTTCGTCAGGCATTTGGTCGTATCATGTCATAAAAGCGAATAATAGCTTCATTTCATCGGACTGCGCTTCCAAAATATTCAGCACAAGCTTCGAAATGCGTAATTCTAATTGAAGAATGGAAAGAGAAGAAATTGTTATCTGAAGAACGATGGGTTGTGATCTTTAAGCACATGGAAGCTTCACAGTGGAGCGCGCTTTTTCATCAGTAAAAAACACCTGGAAAACCGAGTTCTCTCGGCTTGAAATGAACACTCTAAAACCGATTTTGCTTGTAAAATAAAATTTCCAGTATAAATGCGTCGATTTTTACCATTTTTTGAAATCGCAACCGCAGCTTTACGACAAATTTCGTGTCAAGAAAAATACAATTTCAAATAGCAACAGCGCACCGTGGCTGCTGTCGATGAAACTGCTGACGTTCATGCTGCCTCGTCCAACAAAATGTCGATTAGTAGTACACAGAGCGAACATTAATTATCCTTTAAATTTGTGAACATATTTTCAACTCTTAATATATACTTATTTTCAACTATTGATTTTAGGCAAATGTACTTATTTTTTCAAACTCAAAGTTGGTATACTTATGTATAACCATTTAGGAGTATATTATAACCAAATTTTTCCATTTTATAAAATATATTTTGGTGTTTAAATTTAACTGTAAGCATAAATTTTACATAGGAACATTTTAGCGTTTAAGAGTTTTTTGTAAATAGAAGAAAATGTTCCATAACGTTATAACCGTAAAAATTCAGTTAAAATGCTTACCCTGAATTATTTGATTTTTTGAGTGTTGACGTTATTGAAGAAAATGAGAGATATATTAAAAAACTAACTATGGTATGATGGTATGGAGGAGGATGGGGCTGCTTGTAGAAGTCCACGTAAATGGGGAAAGTCCTGATCGCCACTCACTTGGGAGTGGCCAGAGATGATTCTTTTGCAAGCAGTTCAAGCAGCTCACAAACTTCCGGCCTTTTTTGGTCAAGTATCCTCTGGAGATCCCTTGGACACCCGTCCAGGGGTGAGCTAGTTGTGAGAAGGCGAGCCTCTCCTAAACTTAAAACTTGGAATGTGTGCGTAGGGTTTGGGTCCCACCACACATTATCATCATTTCCAATGAAAACCAAATCAGCCTCGGATAATAGCCCCCACTACGATGACGACCACTGCAAACGAAAAACGGACAATGATTTACGGATATGCACCTGGAATGTCCGGACCCTCCATAGGGAAGGTGCAACTATCCAACTGGCGGAAGCCCTCGTAAAAATAAAGGCTGACATAACCGCCATCCAGGAGATGCGATGGAAAGGACAAGGCTGATCTAAACGGACGAACTGTGATATCTACTACAGCGGCCATGCGGAGAGGCGCGAATTTGGTTGCGGATTCGTTGCAAGTCGAAAATTACGCCGTCTAGTTTCCCGGTTCACGCCAATAAACGAAAGGCTGGCTACGATCCGTATCAAGGCAAAATTCTTGAACATAAGCCTAATTTGCGCGCACGCCCCGACGGAGGAAAAGGACGATGCCACCAAGGATGATATCTACGCGAGCCTAGAGGACGTGTATGACCGTTGTCCGACCCACGATGTAAAAATAGTCCTCGGCGATTTTAACGCGAAGGTCGGAAGAGAAGGCATCTTTGGCGCTACAGTCGGTCAGTTCAGTCTCCACGAGACCACTTCAAACAACAGTCAGAGACTGATCGACTTCGCCGCGGCGCGAAACATGGTAGTTAGTAGCACCAGATTCCAACACCTCGACATTCACAAGGCCACCTGGCTATCCCCGGATCAAAAAACGAAAAACCAAATTGATCATGTTGTGATCGACGGAAGGCACGCTTCAAGCATTCTGGATGTGCGTACATTTCGGGGGGTCAACATTGACTCCGACCACTATCTTGTTGCAGCTAAGATCCGCATGCGGCTATGCAATGCGAAGAATGTACGCACGGGCATGCAACGAAAGCTGGACGTCGCCAAGCTGCAATCACAACGGACTGCCGAGGCGTACTTCGCTCAACTCTCGGTTAAGCTCAACCAACCAACCTCTGGAACCGACGACGCCGGTGGACTTTGGACACACATCTCCCACTCCATGCGTGCTGCTGCCGAGGAAGTCATTGGTTTTCGACGCCCACAACCTCGAAACCAATGGTATGACCAGGAGTGTCGCGATGCGACTGCTGAAAAAAACGCCGCATACAAGAAGACGCTGCAGTCAGCCGCAACGCGAGCCGTGCGAGAAAACTACCGCGAAAAGAGGAAGGAAGAGAGGCGCATTTTTAGACGTAAAAAAAGGGAGCAGGAAAAGCGTGAGCGTGAGGAACTTGAGGTGTACCAGGGCAAGAAGGATGCACGAAAATTCTACCAACAAGTTAAGCGTCTAACTCAAGGTCTCAAGCCCGGAGCATCCACTTGTAGAGACGAAAATGGAAATCTGGTTACAGATACACAGAGCGCACTGAGGTTATGGAGGCAGCATTTCTCCAACTTGCTTACGGGCGATGATCCCACCAATTCCGCCCAGAGAGAATGCAGTACGATACCACCAATCGATGATAACGCAGTGGAAGTACCATCACCTGGCCATGAAGAGGTTCGAGTTGCTATCCAGCGACTCAAAAACAACAAAGCAGCGGGTGCTGACGGCCTGCCAGCTGAGTTGTTTAAAGCTGGTGGCGATGAATTGATAAGGTGCATGCATCAACTCATCAGCAAAATATGGCTAGCGGAAAGCATGCCCGACGATTGGAATCTCAGCGTGCTTTGTCCTGTAATAAAGAAAGGAGACCCGACAATCTGCGCCAACTACAGGGGTATCAGTCTTATTTCCATCGCATATAAGATCCTCTCGAGCGTATTGTGTGAAAGATTGAAGCCGTATACAGAAACGCTGATCGGATCCTATCAGTGTGGCTTTAGACCTGGTAAGTCCACCATAGACCAGATTTTTACACTACGCCAAATCCTGGAGAAAACCCATGAATATCAAATCGACACTCACCATCTCTTCGTCGATTATAAAGCTGCGTTCGATAGCCCAGTGCGGGATTGCCTATACGCAACAATGTCTGAGTTCGGTATACCTGCAAAGTTGATAAGGCTCTGCAGGATGACGTTGAGCAATACGTTTAGCTCCGTCAAGGTAGGGAATGACCTCTCCGGAACTTTTAATACCGAGCGAGGTTTCAGACAAGGCGACCCGCTCTCGTGCGATCTCTTCAATTTCATTATGGAGGGGATCGTACATAAAGCCGGTGTGCATCATAATGGCACCATTTTCTTCAAAGGTGTTCAGCTCCTTGCGTACGCTGATGATATTGATATTATCGGTCGGAGTAAGAGAGATGTTACTGCTGCTTTCACTGCTATTGAAAAGGAATCAGCCAAAGTGGGTTTGACGGTAAACGAGGGCAAGACGAAATACATGATGTATACTACCAACAACAAGAGAGTACGGGATCTAGACTCTCATGTTACACCGGGCAACTGTAAATTAGAAGTTGTCAAGGAATTCATCTACCTTGGCACTGCCGTAACCAGCAACAATGATGTCAGTCTGGAGATTAAGCGGAGTGCTACTACGGTCTCAGTAAGCAATTACGTTGCAGAGCTCTCTCTCGATCGACAAAGCTAACACTCTACAAAACGCTCATTCTACCTGTGCTTCTTTATGGCGCTGAGACATGGGTGGTTTCGACAACAGACGCAGCCGCTCTTGGGGTGTTCGAGAGGAAAGTTTTCCGCAAAATCTTTGGTCCTGTTCGAGTTGGCGACGACTATCGCATTCGAATGAACCACGAGCTGTATGAGCTCTACGCCGACATTGACATAGTTAAGCGTATAACAATACAGCGACTACGCTGGCTGGGTCATGTCCATCGTATGGATAAAGAAGCTCCAGCGAAAAAGGTATTCGAAGGGAAGGTCCCCGGTCAACGACGAAGAGGGAGACCATGCCTCCGGTGGATAGACCAAGCTGAGGAAGCCCTAACCGCGCTTGGCATTAACGATTGGAGAAGGCGCGCGCAAAACAGAGGCGCCTGGCGAGAGCTAATGAGGTCGGCCGTAACCTGACAACGGGTTGTTATGGCCATCTAAGTAAGTAAGTAAGTAACTATGGTATGATCGATTTTTAGAAACTTTTTCAGAAGGAAATGCAGAAACAAACGATATAAGGACTGTCCCAAAAAAAACTTGCGGTTTTATTTTGTTTGATTATACTCTACCTGATAATTTTATAGGTCTAAAAAGACACAATATTTGTTCTACATAAAGTGACGTTTAATACGATGTATATCACTTGGTGATAGCACTTTTAACGACAAAGATGTCGAGCAAGCAACAAAAAGTCCGCGAACTGCAAAATCCAGAATTAAAATATTCAGCTATAGCAAAAATAGTTGATGCATCAGGTAGAACTGTTTTGACGGTTATTTCTAATTACAAGAAAAATCTATCCGTTTCACGAAAAAAAGGTTCTACGTCAAGGGTAGTAGCGAAGATGAAGGGTATTTTTAAGCAGAATCCCAGCACCTCAATGCAAAATATGGCGGCTAGAGCAAGTATATCAAAGTCTACTGTACAAAGCATAAAGGAAAAAAGTAAGCTGAAGACATATTCAAAAAGTTCAAGACCGTTCTGATGAAAAGCAGTTGATGGCTCAGATACGAGCCCGAAAATTGTATGAAAGGTATCTGGCTAAATTTGATTTCTGCGTTATGAACGACGAAAGTTAAGTCAAAGCAGATTTTAAGCCGCTACCTGGGCACAAATATTATGCGTCACCGAAAAAAAGGCATATGCCTAGTAAATTCAAATAGAAAAAAAATTTCGAAATTTTCGAAGCAATATATGGTTTGGCAGGTCATATGTGCCTGTGGCCTGAGAAGCTTCTTTGTTACGCAAGGCACAATCGATTCAAAAATTTATATAGACGAGTGCCTCGAAAAAAGTGTTCTTCTATTTATTCGTGCACATGAGGGTACAGTGATGTTCTAGCCTGATTTAGCAACCTCTCATTACTCTAAAGCTACGATGGAATGGTATCAAAGTAAAAGATCAATTTTGTACCAAAACTAGAAAATCCGCCCAACTGCCCAGAGCTTCGCCCAATTGAGGGATATTGGGCTCTAATCAAGAAAGATCTTCGAAAAAGTGGTAAGACTACAAAAAACTTACAAGACTTTAGTCTTAAGTGGAAAAGATCTCTCCGTACTGTCGGTGAAACACCTGTACAAAATTTTATAAAGGGCTATAAGAAAAAGACAAGAAATTTTTATAAAAAAAAAGAAAGAAGACCAAAAAGTTTATTGAGTCGTTTTTATAACTGAAAAACAAACCGTAAGTTTTTTCTGGGACAGTCCTTATTTGCAGATTTAGCACATCAAACTTAACCTATTACTCAGGTCAACAAATCAAAAAAAAAATGTTGGTGCCGAGATATATGTAGTTAGTTGTTTTCTATTAAATATGTACTGGCAACATTAAAAATATTTTTTTTCCTGCGTGTCATTTTTGATTAACAGTCTCAACGATCCAAATGTGTTTTGTTACACTTGTGGTGAATACTCAGTGAAAAATTTCAGAAAACCTATAACAGATTTTATAAAAAGTGCTTATTTTGCTTACTGTAAGTCGAAAATTGTGAATGACTACAAGGCGTGGATACCCCAAATTGTTTGTAAAATGTGCTATGAACACTTGAGACAGTGTATTAGTGGTAAAAGAAACCATATGAGGTTCGGAATGCCTATGCAATGGAAAGAACAAAAGAATCTCTTCGATGACTGTTACATCTGCTGTATTAATTTGCGTGGTGTAAATGGTAAAATAATGATTTATCCAGACTTAGATTCTGCTAAAAGACTCTTACCACATTCAAGGGAAAATCACGTTCCAGCATTCTGTTCCATTCGTGAATCATCATTTGAAGAAGTCATTAATGAAGTAAGTAGCGACAGCGATTTCGAAGGAATACCATCTACAGAGCCAAAACCTTTTACCCAAGAAGAATTAAATGATTTGATAAGGGATCTTGAACTTTCTAAAGAAACTGCAGAGGTTCTGGCTTTTAGATTAAAGTCGTTTGTTTAAGTTACTAAAAACTTTCTCGGATATTACAAGTAAAATAACTGCTCTGAAACTGTAAGTGACATGCTAGAGCACTTTAATAACTAAGGATGTAATAAGTCCATCAAAGTGCATTACCTTCACAGTCATCTTGGCCAATTCCCAGAAAATCTTGGATCCTATAGCGACGAACAAGGAGAACGGTTTCACCATGACCTTAAAGCTATGGAAGAAAAATACCAGGGATGGGATTGCCATATGATCAGCCATCTGGGGGATGCAACGTGATAGTCCCTACTACACCTCATTCGCGAATGTTGCGAAAAAGAAAGTTTTTATTTAAATACTGTAAGTTGTTTTTCATGTAAACTTTTTTTTTACAAGGCAAAATCAAGAAAATTACACGTTGGATATCAAAATTTTTGCTTATAATGTATTCAATATAAGGTCCATAGTTAAAATTAGAAAACAGCTTCTCCGCACCAAAACTAGTGTTGACCAGTGTTATAAATCAAATAAAACTTTTTTCATATAAAAAAATCTCTGGCTTTTGACTCGCAATAATTTCAATTTGAAGTTTAAAAAGCCGAAATCCATCGTATTACTTAAGGGGGGGGGGGGGGTAGGGTTTTGCCAAATTTTGTTTTTTCCAATTTTTTTGTTGTTTTATTTAATAGTATAACTCTTCAAAAGTATCCTGTTGAAATTTGAGGTCGATTGGAGTAAAACTGACGAAGATACAGTGTCTTGAGTCTCGATGATTCTGTGTAAGTATATGAAAAAAAAGACAGTGCTAAAACTTTAAACGTGATTTTCTCGAAACTAACTTTTCAAAGTCGGTGGACACTTTTTCTCAAAAACTACTAGACCGATTTTCTTGAAATTCGACACACTCCTTTAATACATATAAAACCAGGTAATGACGAGGGCTTTTTTTTTCATTACAACCAGTTCTGCAATAATAAACGTGCTGATTTTTGTCTTTTTTTTTCCAAAAAAATTCGTTTTTTGACTTAAAAATTATGCCAAAATTTTAAAAATCGTCAAAGAAAAAAAACCCTTCGTCAATACCTTAGAAAACTTATAAGCTAAAGAAAGTTTTTTTTTTTTTGATTTCAGATGATAACGTGATGAGATATCTTGTCCACCGCAAACCACCTTTTTTTTTAGGCGTCCGCGGAAATTTGCTGCCAATGGCTTATTTTGCAATATTTTTTAATTACATTTTTACAGAATACTCTTTAAATATTGTTCTTTTATATGCTTTTTAAATAAATAAATTTACTTTTACCGTATCGCTAAAAAACATTTTTAAACTTATGCCTAAAATGTAGCGTCAAAACCCTACCCCCTCCTTTAGGGTGCGCTAAAAATTTTTATGAGAAAAAAAATCACTTATCCCAGTAAGCTTTCCTTTGAAAAATAAAAACTTGTGATTATTTTTCGGTAGAGTTTTGCAAAAGGGCCAAAAATGAATAAATAGAGCCACGGGGCTTTTGAAAATTAAAAGGGCTCAAAAAAGCCCTAAAGCCCCCAAATATCATCCCTGGCTTATACTAGTTTCAATTACCGTTACGTCATATCATCAGTTAGCTTTGTTAGCCGAAGTTTAGTAGTCTGCAAAACAAAATCTTTACATTTTAATGCAATTGCTATTGTAATCTCACATTTCTTGAAGAGCGCTCCGTTGTCCGCTTTTCTGGCGATCCGAACGAAGTTGCAAGTGCTACATGTAAATATCGGCGAGCTCACCGAGAGAAATTTTTTTTATTATTTGTGTTTTTGGAACAAAGTTTCATAATAATATTTTTGTACAGAGCTTATTGTTCAGTACTTTTAGTGCAAAAAACCACAAGAAATGTGTAACATCAAAGAGATTACAAAAGCAATTGCATTAATATGTAGAAGTTTTGTTTTGTTTATTGCTGTGATTCTTAACTGATCAACGCAAGAAATAGAGCATAGTAGGCTTGCAGACTACTAAAATTCGGCTAGCAAAGCTTACTGATGATATGACGTAGCGGTCATTGAAACTAGTACTGGGAGTTTTTTTTAGAGGTTTGTTTTTCGAATAGAGATAAAACTGGCATTTTATGGTCAAATCTGGCAACTCTAATGTCATTTATGTTCAGTTTGGTTTGCCATTTCATCATGAACAGGTTGACAAAAGAACAACGCTTGCAAATCGTGCAAATTTATTTCGAAAATAATGGTTCAGTTCGCGAAGTTTACCGCAAGCTCCGTCCATTTTATGGTCGACATAATCGTCCATCAGAGCAATTAATTCGGTTAACCATGGGTCGTTTTCGCACTACGTTTACTCTATGTGATAATACGCATCCGCAGAGACGTCGAACAGTGCGCACCGAAGAAACAATTGCCGCTGTAGAGCAAAATGTTGAAGAGGACCCGAATGAATCGATTCGCCACCGTGCACAGCAATTGGAGCTTTGTCCATCAACTTTATGGAAGATTTTGCGCAAAGATCTTGGCTTGCGACCTTACAAGATCCAGCTTGTGCAAGAATTAAAGCCGCGAGACCATGCAATGCGTTGTGATTTTGGTGTATGGGCCGAAAATGAGATTGATCTCGATGCTGATTTTCATCGCAAAATTTTGTTCAGTGATGAGGCTCATTTTTGGTTGAATGGCTACGTCAACAAGCAAAATTGCCGCATTTGGAGTGAAGAGAATCCACATGAGACCCTTGAGACGCCATTACATCCACAAAAACTGACTGTTTGGTGTGCTCTATGGGCTGGTGGAGTCATTGGGTCATACTTCTTCCGAAATAATGCTGGAGAGTCAGTTACCGTTAATGGAGACCGGTATAGAGCCATGATAACCGACAATTTTGTTCCCGAATTGGATCGCATGAATGTGGATGAGTTGTGGTTCCAACAAGACGGCGCTACATGCCACACAGCGCACGTCACAATCAATTTATTGAAGGAAGCATTCGATGAGCGCATAATTTCGCGGAATGGACCTGTCAATTGGCCACCAAGATCGTGTGATTTGACACCATTGGATTATTTTCTTTGGGGATATGTGAAGTCGCTCGTCTACGCCAACAAACCAGAAACGTTAGGGGACTTGGAAGCCAACATTCGTGGCGTTATTGCCGACATACGGCCCCATATGCTCGAAAAAGTGGTTCAAAATTGGACCTGTAGAATTGGCTTTATTCGAGCCAGCCGCGGCGGCCACATGCCCGAAATCATATTTAAACATTAATGGCATAAAATTATCCTTCCAATAAAGCCAAATTGATGGACATTAAAACGATTTTCTTGTGTTTTATTTCAATTCGAAGCTCTATACCTCTAAAAAAAACACCCTGTATAAGCAGCTCAGTGCCTTATGGCATAGACAAACTAGACCGGAAACTCTTGTTCTTCTTCTCACGTATTGATTGTCAAATATTTTGAGATACAGAGGTACCGTATGTTAAAAAATGAATTTTCACGGAATAGTACCTGATTTGAGGGTGTTTTTCGGGTAAATGTGATTTTTCCAGGGGAATTTAATATGATAAAATTAATTAATATAATAAAAACAAAAATTTTATTCAAAAACAGAAGTATTTGCTGGTTGTTTAGTTTTTTGAGCTTAAGACTAGTTGAAATGTAGGAATATATACTAACGGAAAGTCGATCATTTCATGTTCCTCAGTTCTTTAAGATGTCCAAAAATAGCGTTTGTCAATGGACATCGAGAAGATGGAAAATTTGTGTGTGTATATGCACGTATAAGGATAAACATGTTAATTTTAATCAGTTTAAAAATGGCTCGCGATACATAAAAGCCCAGTGTCTGAAAATAATTTACTGTAATAATGTTCTGGGCAGATTTGTGGGACCTATTTGTTTTTTGTTTCGTTAGTTGCTGCCCAGTTATACGCCATAGCGTGCATTCTTGCTTTGCTGCCTTGCAACTTCTATTTATGTTTCAAGTTAAGGCCTTTTTGCATGATATGTTGTTCTTATTTTTATCTCTTATATATTTTTAAACTTGTATATTTGTTGATTTAAGACTTCAAATTAGTTAGTTTAGTAGTTAAGTTATCGAACGCTTTAAGCATTACCTAGGAGGTAGTGCATTTTTTTAAGCGAAGAAATTTAATAAGTGATTTTGACTGAAAGTTATATAAAAATAAATAATTTGCAAATTAACACCTCATGCATCATCAACATCTTGAATATATCAGCTTTTACGTCTATCAAATAAAAATAACGCGCAATAATGACTTTACCAACAAAAAAAATCATGTACATATTTAGCTCAATTATAGCTTCATAGACTTCATCTCCGATAAAAGTTTCCGAATTAATATTATATCTTAGATAAATTCATATCAAAACTTTTAAGATAGCTATATAAGATATCATTAACTCAATAACTTTACTTTTCTATAACTTTTGTAAAAAAGAAAAAGTTTAAAACTTATGCGGGAAAAATGCGGAAAAAGTTAATCCTGTTTTCACCAAACATTTTCACCTTCAATCTTGTTTTGCAAAAATAAAAACAGTGGCATTCATACTGTAGCATGGCAATTATACCTCGCCCCGGCGACTGCGCTGTCCAGATTTTTGAATATACCTCGCCCCAGCGACAGCGCTGTCGTAAATCGTGTTGAATTTCACAACAGCTGTTTTTGACAATTGTCATTTAATATTTGCAATTGATTGCAAACATTTTTTGGAGGAACGCAATAAAAAGGTAAAAAATATAACTTATCAAGATTTTTTATTTAAAATAATTGAATTTCAGATTTAGCAACAACAGCAGGATTTTACTGGTTCGATCGCTTCACATCACCAGCTTTGAATCAACCCACAAGTGCGACGATTAATTGCAAGGAACCTGATCAAACAATAAATAGCCTCATGCAGTCCATAGCTGATGTAACACATATAGATTTGGATGAGCTTTTGGCAGTTGGAAACCCCGTGACCACATCGTTTAACTTACAAAATTCTAGCTCGAGATTGAAAATGATAGAGGACTTTTTGGCTTTGTTTTAAGGAGGACATTGACAAATTGCAAGAGCCACCACCAATAAAATTCATCAAACCAACACATCGCTTATCTTAACAAATACTGACTCGGATACAAATCCCGAAAACATCATGAACCATTCCCATCGCAATTGTCGTTTGATTATGATAACACACTACAAATGGTCAGCATTATTGTGAAACCCAATCGACAAGGAGTTGGCGATTTTAGTATACGAATCAATGCGTTGTATTTTCTAAATTTAATGTGCAATTTCATCGAAACGTTTTTGGTGTGTTTAAAGATCAAGTGGCTCAAAATACTATTTACACGGCAGATCGCATAGCAGACAAATGTTTTGCTTGTATGAACGTTGAACCTTTAAAATACATAATGTGATGACATTGATCATGATCATAAAAAGTCGTCACCTTTAAGCAATGAAAGCTCGTGTACAAATTGTTACTGCCGTCCTATGTGGTGCGTCGAATGTTTAGCCCGTTGGTTTGACGAAATGTCATTGCTGCTATTAAAACGTAATGTTATCAAAAAATTACCATTTAAACTTGGCCCTTCGCTACGTATGTATATACAGTTTAATATTAAAAATACAGACATAGCTCAACGATTCTACACTTGCCTGGAATTGTGGTATTTAAGCAGTTCTATATTCAGAATATAGGTGCAATAGCATCCACACCTTTGTAAGATACAAAGATACAAAAGATAACGAAAATTCCAAACCAAAATAAAAAAGCTCAATAAACCTATTAGTCATAGGATTGCATGACAATAATGTGGTTTACAAATTTGAATGATATAACATTCACGTCATATTGCAACATTGTAAAAATAAAAATGCATGCGAACGTTATTTACATTATTATATAATTTCATTGATTGATCAAATAAAACAAAATAACTTAAAGTAAAATTTAAATAAACACTGTTTTTTTATTTTACTATGAACATTTTTTTGAGATTTTTAGGCTGCACTTAAGTTACGCCTGATTTACTAACTACCCTTGCTTTGTTTTTTCTTGTCACTTACAGAATCTAATTATTTTATTTATATTACAGTTCATGTTTTAAAATTTACATTTTATTAGTATAAGGCAATACTGAACTTTATTCGTTGAAATTAAACATTTAAGTAAAAATCGTTAGTCTTTAAAGATACGTAAATTGTTATATTTAAAAATCAATATTTAAACTTTAACTTTAACCATATGCTATAAATATCGATGAAATTACTGAACCAGCGCCTATCGCAAAACGCAGCGTTAAATTGAAATCAAAAATATATATCAGTAACTTGGTATGTGGCAGGCATCCAAATGTGATGCCGAGACATATAACAAATTATTTTGTACAAGGTAAACGAATGAAGGTACACAATGTGTCCTGTGGATTGATAATAATAGTCTTATGTAGTGCTTTTGTAAGTTTTCCAACATCTCTTCCTTCCTCGTTAAATACCAACACTAGACATGTAATAAGTTTGGCCACTTCAGACAAAAATACAGCTAGAAAAGAAATTAATAATTAGCGACGACAGAAAACATGGATAAAGTGAATTTTTTACACTAACTTTCTAGTTTATGAAACTAAACATAAAGGCTATACCATTTTTCAATTCATTTATCCATAACAGCCGTCATTGCAACATGCAGTCGCAAGAAAATTATCATCAATGTTTGCATTATGTTTAGTTTCCTGCGGCAATGACTCTTGTTGATGTTGATCAGTTCTAGACGATATTTTGATATTGTTCTTATCATTCCAATCCCAATCAATCCAACTCTCATTTTTACACCTAAAATCGTCAGTGAAAACTTTGTGTTCCAATTTCGGTGGAGGTTCGTTGGCAATGTATTCTAAAAGCTCAAATATGGCCATTACTTTGGATTCGACAATAGTTTGATTGCCGTCCTCAGAATTCTCATCGCAAACCATGTAATTTTCGTCCTTCTATAGCCAATTCTTCCTTAGTTGATGAACCCGTTGTACCTTTCACCAGCGCCGACTGCTCCAGGGCTACTGCTGAAGTTAAAAAGTCTATTGAAAAGCTGTAATGAAAAGACAAATCAATTAGTTTTATAAAAATTCGAAAAATTATAATACAAACCAAAAATTGTAATATCGCTGTTCAAGACGGCAGAAATGTTTAAGAAATTTGACAGCTTGAAAGTAGCCAGACTTACAAATTTTTTCACTAAAAAACAATTCGTTTGATTTTTCTTTTAAGTCATTAAAAATTGATACACAATGTAAGTGCTTTCATTTTCTTAAACATTTTATGATGATTTCCTTTACAAAAAATATTATTTTTTTTCATTTTAATTCTATAAAGACTTATAAATTTCCTAATTCGTGGGAAAATATCAACAAAGTGGCACACGCACAGTGAGGAACTCACCGCGCAAGGGTGAAAATCAATTTTCACTCACACTAACAAAAAGTGGTTATCCCGCCGAAAAGACTTTCTCGTCTAGTTTGTCTATGCTTATGGCACGTTGTGCGGCTGAGGAAAAAAGTATAAACTCGCGACACCAACCGTCATCGGGATTCCCCGTCATGAATGCGATAGTAAAATTTGAATGTTCTATTGTTTCTTTTAAATAAATATTCCAAGTGGAAGACAAAAAGCAAAGCAGACACACTAACTGACACATTCCATTCTCATTCAACGATTGTTATGCTTACATGTTTGTTTCTTTCAAATTCCGCGTTGTTGCGTTGACAAATTGAGAATGAGAGCGAGAGTAAAGCCCAATTTCCATGTGATCTTATCTTATCTTATTTTATCAAATATCAGGGAGGACATCACATGTTATTAAGATAGCAAATGTATGCTATTCACTCTCGCATTCTCTAAACGCATTAGGTTCCGTTCGCATGCTTTTTCTTTCTTACAAAAATTTGATTTGATATCCCTGATATGGGATGAAATAAGATCACATGGAAATTGGGCTTAAGATTTTAATACATATTCCGTTTTTGTCTTCCATTGCATTGCCATATAAAAAGAAAACGCACACATACCAACTAACACACTAACTTGCCAATAAACGATTTGTTTTCACCTCTGTCGGCACTCCCGGAGTGCAACCCGCCGAATTTTTTTGTGGTTTTTTGCTCTAAAAGTACTGAACAATAAGCTCTGTACAAAAATATTATTATGAAATTTTGTTCCAAAAACACAAATAATAAAAAAAAAATATTTTTTCTTATTATTAAAGCGGGGAAATCAACTAAGCGGGAATCATTTAATAATAATAATATAATAGAGTTTAGCTACTACAGCTATTATAGCCTTCTTAGCTATTTAGCATTGAAGCCTTTTACCAAGTAAAAAGCTTATTCAATAAAAAATGGAATAGAAAAAATTATCATGCACATTAATTTGTTATTTATTTTATAATTTTTTCTTAGCTTTATCGCACTTTCTCAACATACCCACTCACATCATGTAAAAATAGACATATAGATATTAAAATAATTATATGTATAAATTTACGTGGTCCAAGGCATAAATGTTAGAAAAAATTTACCCAGCATGCTGTGGGGCTCGGACAACACAAACAAAAAAATTCACACCACCATTAAGCTACATATTTAGCTACAGTTAGTTTTCAGTCTAAGCTTGAGTTGACCTTTTGACAAGCTAATGTTATAAACTTCGCAATTATTAATAAGAGTTGTCATGCGATTAAAAGGAGCTGTAGCCATATAATTAGTTCTACTAACCGGTTGGTAAAATAACTGATAAGAGTTATGAGTACTCCTCCGATTACTATTAAAATGTATATACATAGTTAAGAAGCTCTGGTGCAGCAAGAGACCCAGTTACAAGTTGATGCAGATAAAGTATATCCGCAATATTTCTACGCGAGCTCAAAGACTGCATATGTAATAACTTTAAACGATCCTCATAAGGAGGAAGGTTTAAAGGGTCAATCCAATTTAAGCCATTGAGAGCAAAACGAATAAAATTTTTTTGAATTCTTTCAATTCTATTTATATGAATATTATAAAATGGTGACCATACTTGGCTGGCGTACTCTAAGTGAGGGCGTACTATTGTATTATATAAAGTCACCGTTACTAAAGGGCTATTAAATTCCTTTGCCCACCTCTTAATAAAGCCAAGCAGAGATGAGGATTAACGTACCTCTTTGTATATGGCACCGACAATGCTATGGCAGAAAAAAGTTCACCATAGAAAAATTTAATGCAATCATCAAATGTATTGTTATTAAAAAAATTTAGTAAGTAGTCTAATTTATTTCTTAAAGTTTCGTTCAATTTCAAAAAGTCAGCTTTCTTAAAATTGAATTCGTAAATATTAATGGATGAACATGCATTAGTGAAATTTTCATTGTCAGATTGGTACACAATACTCAAGGGTGGATGATAGGAATCTACCGTAGACAGAGCATGGATAGCATTTCTTACAACAACATTGCTACTATTTGTAGCCAAGACTAAGTCAAGTTGTCGTCCGTGGCAATTAGTTATACAACTTACTTGTTGTAAATTTGAAAGTATTTCGTCAACAAAAATTTGTTGTTGTCGAGTTTTTGGACAAGATGCATAAAAATATGTACCATCGTCCGAAGGAGTCCATTTTAGATCAGGCTGATTAAAGTCACCTAACAACAAAATGTCGTCATTAGCGTCTAGTTCATTAATAATATATTCTACGGCCATCGAAAGACATTCGTAGACATCTGCGCTACTATTTGGAGGAACATAAGTGTTAAGAATGTATAAATTAGTGTTACAATGTGTAACTTTAACACATAACAGTTCAATATTAGATGCACAGGCAATTTCGACTAATGAACTAGTTAAATGATTTTTTATAGCTATTAAGACGCCTCCACCAACAGAAGAAATATCTTCCAAGTGTCTGTCTCTTCTGAAAACTTGGAAACTATTTTCAAAAAGTTCCATATTGAGAAAACTGTTATTTAACCAAGTTTCGGTAAACACGATAATATCCTCAGAGAAATTCTGAGTTTATAAAAAGATATCTTGAGTCTTGGAACGCAAACCCCTTACATTTTGATAGTCAAGGGATAGCCGTTTCAGTTTTTTGAATTGGAACGGACAGTGTGTCGGACAGTTTTATTAATTTTTTTCGACTTGAATTCAGAAATAAAGATATTATCTACCCATGCATTAGAATTTAGAATGGCAGAAAAATAAGAAGTCGCCACTGTAATTTTAAAAGACGCATGAGTTGTTTTATTACCGATTTTCCTGCATGAAATGAAGGCGTCGGCAGGAATAATATGTTTTTGTCTGATAAAGTTTTTAACATTGTCAGTGGTAGTGTTATGTTGAAGTCGTGAAATAAAAATAGATTTTAACCTTGGCAATGCCTGCAAAGAAACTTGAGGCACAATCGCATCAACCTCCCGTGGATTGGGAATAACTGAAATCGAAAGAGGAGTAATTAAAGAGGAGGAAGGGGACGGAGGGTTAGTTACAGAAATAGTAGCAGGAAAATTGCGAATAGGTGGAAAAGTAATTAGAGAGCAATCCACGGAAGTTTTGTCACGACTGATGCCCGCACTATTCGCTCTCCCCACATTACCCAGATTCTTGTTTAATTTCCTCTTAGATTTTCTTTTCTTCTTTAAGGGAATAGCTTGTTTAGGTAAAGAAGAGATCGAAGGAGTGGAAGCAAAAACCAAAGGAGCCTCGGTAATAGTTTTATTTTGCAAACTAACATCAGGTGAAATAGCCTCATTAAGGCATTTTTCAATTTGGGGAGTTGAATCTAGATAATTGTTGAGAATATCTCTGGAATTAGTATTCAGATTGTTAAGATTTTCCCCAAATTGCTTAATTTTTTCGAAAAAAAACCGACGGGGAAAGGGCCCTGCAAGATGGACAATACCAATGCAGGCCCGAACGTACAGAACATAATAAATCTGTAATAGATTTCATCAAGTTTGCACAAGAGGCATGAAAAACTTGTTCACAGGGACCTGAACAAGAATACATAGAGCATAGTATATTTTGGCTTTTGCATTGATCTCCTAGAGAGCAAGCTAATAAATTATCGGAAGAAAAATAATCCATCATAAAATATGTATGTATGTGGAAAATATGGCACCCAAAAAAATTGAAAGAAAAATAAAATAAGAAAATGTTTTAATGTTGCTTAAAAAATTTTAATGTCGTGAAAAAAAGGGTTAATAATTGTACAAAATGCACCCGTTAATCAGCAACAACAAAAAACAACTGAGTTTAAAGTCAAGCTTTGTATACGAATAAAGCATAAAAGCAAATCAAAAAAGAAAATTGTCGCTTTGCTTACAATATTTACGCTTGCAGAAAAAAAATATTCACATATGTGTGTTTGTATGTACAAATTAAAAAACAATATTCAATAAACAAAAGCACAAAATTAAAGCAAAATTATTACTACTAGCATGCAATTTTACTAGCAACGATACTGCAATTAAACACGAGTTTAGAAAATTATTATTTAGTACACTTAACTGACAAAAAATTTATAAACAAATCACGATACACTTAACAACTCAACCGACACTGACTAAAGGACGATGTCAACTGATGATTTAACAGGGGACTTAGATGCATATTTCAAATGAACAAAATTCAACTAACCGGAATTAAAAAAATTTTTTGGACTGTTTCTAGTTAGTTTAGAAAATATTGAAAAATACGTTTTTAATAAAATAAACCTCAAACTCGGCTTATAAAATATATAGCGAGCATTTAAATAACATCGTGAAAAGTACGTGAAAAGCTATAACTTTAATCGCGTTTTTCTCGAAACCATGTTTTTCGAATTGGTGGGCATGATAAAAAAAAACTACTGGACCGATCTTTCTGAAATTTGAATATGCTGCTGTGCACATATAAATACAAGGAATGAACTACGGCCAGAAAGACCGGTATTATACTTTTTGATTTCTGGCACGATTTTGGCCCGAAAAATTTAGAATTTTCGAAAAAACGACGCCATTTTGTTATTTTTAGACCAAAATTATTGCCTGTAGTTCATTCCTTGGCGGCTTTGAAGCTGATTAAAACCTCTTATTTTTTCTTTCTTTCAGATGTTCCAGTGAGCTGCTATCATGCCCACCGTGATTTTTTGGTGTTTTTTTTTCAAAAATTCTAGTGGTCATAAATTTCATAAAAAAAAAGTTTTTCTAAAATATTGTTTTGTGTCAAAATATGTGTGTAAAGAAAACAAGAATGATAGAATACAAGATTAAGACACGCGCATATGTCTTTTTTTTTGTGACGTGGGAGGTGACCATCGCCATAAACGTAGTTCCTAATTGATTAAAGGGATGAATTTAAAAAGAAAATAATTTATTTCTACTCTTTACTTATTATATACCACAATAAAAGTATTTTACTGAAAATAACGCATATCAAGAATGAAATTAAATTGTTTTGAGTGCAAGTTTTGACCATGGTTTATTATTTTTTAATGGGGCGTTAAGTCCCTTTTTAGTCCTTTAATGAAACTAAAATGTAGTTCATTTAGTCGATTGACAGTTTTTTTGTAATTGTTTTGATTTGTTGACAACTGTTTGAAAAATAATAATAAGTGCCTTTTTATACACGGAAATTATGTGGAAGAAATTCTAGTCTATTCTCTGTTGTGAATTTTTTTTTTCGCTTACATAAAATTGGAGCACAATCAATATTTCTACTAATAATAAATTTGTATAAAGCAATTTACGAGTGTAAGGAGGATGGAGCTGCTTGTAAAAGTCCACGTAAGTGGGTAAATTTCCTGATCGCCACTCACTTGGGAGTGGCCAGGGATGATTCTTTTGCAAGCAGCTCACAAACTTCCGGCCTTTTTGCCCAAGTATCCTCTGGAGATACCTTGGACACCCGTCCGGGGGTGAGCTAGTTGTGAGAAGGCGAGCCTCTCCTAAACTTAAAACTTGGAATGTGTGCGTAGGGTTTGGGTCCCACCACACATTATCATCATTTCCAATGAAAACTAAAACAGCCTCGGATAATAACCCCCACTACGATGACGACCACTGCAAACGAAAAACGGACAATGATTTACGGATATGCACCTGGAATGTCCGGACCCTCCATAGGGAAGGTGCAACTATCCAACTGGCGGAAGCCCTCGTGAAAATAAAGGCTGACATCACCGCCATCCAAGAGATGCGATGGAAAGGACAAGGCTGCTCTAAACGGACGAACTGTAATATCTACTACAGCGGCCATCCGCAACCAAATTCGTTGTATGTCGAAAATTACGCCACCCAGTTTCTCGGTTCAAGCCAATAAACGAAAGGTTGGCTACGATCCGTATCAAGGCAAAATTCTTCAACATAAGCCTAATTTGCGCGCACGCCCCGACGGAGGAAAAGGACGATGCCACCAAGGATGATTTCTACGCGAGCCTAGAGGCCGTGTATGACCGTTGTCCGACCCACGATGTAAAAATAGTCCTCGGCGATTTTAACGCGAAGGTCGGAAGAGAAGGCATCTTTGGCGCTACAGTCGGTCAGTTCAGTCTCCACGAGACCACTTCAAACAACAGTCTGAGACTGATCGACTTCGCCGCGGTGCAAAACATGGTAGTTAGAAGCACCAGATTTCAACACCTCGACACTCACAAGGCCACCTGGCTATCCCCGGATCAAAAAACGAAAAACCAAATTGATCATGTTGTGATCGACGGAAGGCACGCTTCAAGCGTTCTAGATGTGCGTACATTTCGGAGGGTCAACACTGACTCCGACCACTATCTTGTTGCAGCTGAGATCCGCATGCGGCTATGCAATGCGAAGAATGTACGCACGGGCATGCAACGAAAGCTGGACGTTGACAAGCTGCAATCACAACGGACTGCCGAGGCGTACTCCGCTCAACTCTCGGTTAAGCTCAACCAACTAACCTCTGGAACCGACGACGCCGGTGGACTTTGGACACACATCTCCCACTCCAAGCGCGCTGCTGCCGAGGAAGTCATTGGTTTCCGACGCCCACAACCTCGAAACCAATGATATGACCAGGAGTGTCGCGATGCGACTGCAGCAACAAACGCCGCATAAAGGAAGACGCTGCAGTCAGCCGCAACGCGAGCCGTGCGAGAAAACTACCGCGAAAAGAGGAAGGAAGAGAGGCGCATTTTCAGACGTAAAAAAGGGAGCAAGAAAAGCGTGAGCGTGAGGAACTTGAGGTGTACCAGGGCAAGAAGGATGCACGAAAATTCTACCAACAAGTTAAGCGTCTAACTCAAGGTCTCAAGCCCGGAGCATCCACTTGTAGAGACGAAAATGGAAATCTGGTTACAGATACACAGAGCGTACTGAGGTTATGGAGGCAGCATTTCTCCAACTTGCTTACGAGCGATGATTCCACCAATTCCGCCCAGAGAGAATGCAGTACGATACCACCAATCGATGATAACGCAGTGGGAGTACCATCACCTAGCCATGAAGAGGTTCGAGTTGCTATCCAGCGACTCAAAAACAACAAAGCAGCGGGTGCTGACGGCCTGCCAGCTGAGTTGTTTAAAGCTGGTGGCGATGAATTGATAAGGTGCATGCATCAACTCATCAGCAAAATATGGCTAGCGGAAAGCATGCCCGACGATTGGAATCTCAGCGTGCTTTGTCCTGTAATAAAGAAAGGAGACCCGACAATCTGCGCCAACTACAGGGGTATCAGTCTTATTTCCATCGCATATAAGATCCCCTCGAGCGTATTGTGTGAAAGATTGAAGCCGTATACAGAAACGCTGATCGGATCCTATCAGTGTGGCTTTAGACCTGGTAAGTCCACCATAGAACAGATTTTTACACTACGCCAAATCCTGGAGAAAACCCATGAATATCAAATCGACACTCACCATCTCTTCGTCGATTATAAAGCTACGTTCGATAGCCCAGTGCGGGATTGCCTATACGCAACAATGTCTTAGTTCGGTATACCTGCAAAGTTGATAAGGCTCTGCAGGATGACGTTGAGCAATACGTTTAGCTCCGTCAAGGTAGGGAATGACCTCTCCGGAACTTTTAATACCGAGCGAGTTTTCAGACAAGGCGACCCGCTCTCGTGCGATCTCTTCAATTTCATTATGGAGGGGATCGTACGACAAACCGGTGTGCATCATAATGGCACCATTTTCTTCAAAGGTGTTCAGCTCCTTGCGTACGCTGATGATATTATCGGTCGGAGTAAGAGAGATGTTACTGCTGCTTTCACTGCTATTGAAAAGGAATCAGCCAAAGTGGGTTTGACGGTAAACGAGGGCAAGACGAAATACATGTCTACTAACAACAACAAGAGAGCACGGGATCTAGACTCTCATGTTACACCGGGCAACTGTAAATTAGAAGTTGTCAAGGAATTCATTTACCTTGGCACTGCCGTAACCAGCAACAATGATGTCAGTCTGGAGATTAAGCGGAGAATAACAATTGCTAATAGGTGCTACTACGGTCTCAGTAAGCAATTACGTTGCAGAGCTCTCTCTCGATCGACAAAGCTAACACTCTACAAAACGCTCATTCTACCTGTGCTTCTTTATGGCGCTGAGGCATGGGTGGTTTCGACAACAGACGCAGCCGCACTTGGGGTGTTCGAGAGGAAAGTTCTCCGCAAAATCTTTGGTCCTGTTCGAGTTGGCGACGACTATCGCATTCGAATGAACCACGAGCTGTATGAGCTCTACGCCGACATTGACATAGTTAAGCATATAACAATACAGCGACTACGCTGGCTGGGTCATCTCCATCGTATGGATAAAAAAGCTCCAGCGAAAAAGGTATTCGAAGGGAAGGTCCCCGGTTAACGACGGAGAGGGAGACCATGCCTCCGGTGGATAGACCAAGCTGAGGAAGCCCTAACCGCGCTTGGCATTAACGATTGGAGAAGGCGCGCGCAAACAGAGGCGCCTGGCCTGGTAACCTGACAACATGTTATTGTTATGGCCATCTAAGTAAGTAAGTAGAATACACGCCATTTAGAGGGTACTGGTAAATTATGGATAATGGTAGAATACACGCCACTTAGAAGGTACTGGATTATTCGAGAGAGTGATGACTGTAGTATAAAAGGGATGTCATCTGAGTTCAGTGACACACAATTGAACTAAAACAGTGAAGCAGAACAGTTGAATTCAAACAGTGAAACAGAACAGTTTATTTTGAAAGTAATACAGTGTGATCCGTAATAAAGTAAAACAGTTATCTATAAAGTGTTAGATTAATATTTGAATTTTAATGAGATAAACAACTGTACCGTGTAAAAACTAACTATTGTGATTTAAATAAGCCATTTTATAACTAAATAATTTTGTGTATTTTTAATTGTTACACAATCCAGTGATCGAACTCAGAAAAGTGTTAGAGATCGAAATTATCGTCAAAGAGACAGGAATTTCGTAACAATATCTTGAAGAGTTAAATTTTTCAAAAAAAAGCATGTCTGCAGTTTACACCTGGTAGAAGTGAAATCTTCAGAAAACTTAACTGTAAGAGATTGCTGTAAAATTCCGATGATTTTAAATAGGGACTTTAATGTGAATTTTGCATTGGATCTAACATAATAAAATTTCTTTTAAATCTGGCACAAATATAATAATCCCACTCCTGATACTGCATTCGTCTAATTTTCTTGCAGTTTAGTTTTCTGAAGTTTTTACTTCTACCACGTGCAAACTGTATATATGATTTTTTTTTTTAAATACACCATGCTAGATATGCAGAGCTTTGCTTAAACTTCAGTTTCTTTAATAATTTATCCTAAATGGACACAAATTAGTTGAAAAATCAATCAAGCTAGTTAATAACTATCCGGACGATTTAAAATAAACATTATGAAATGAATGTATTCACTTACATTATCAACTGAAGATTCATTAGTAACTGCTGATAGTGGGTGATCTGAATAAAATATTGTAGCGAAATTTGGTTTATGCTAGAAAACTCTTGAAATAAATAAAAACAAAAGAAACTAAACGATATTAGCACCATCTAGCGCAAAGTGCAGTTTTTGTACTAAAAATAATAAACCGAACAGACGCTGCAGTAAACAATAAAAAGTCGACAACCGAGAGAAATTATCGCCGTCGTACAACGTACAACGCCATCTAGCATAATAGCTAGCTCAACGTCAGTGCGCCATACTGGTGAATTGTGGATAGTGGTAGAATGCACGCTACAAAGTAGCACTGGTAGGTTGTAGATAATGGTAGAATATACGCCATCTGGCAGGTAATAGATTATTCGAGAAAGTGATGCCTGTAGTATAAAAGGGTGTCATTTGAGTTTTCGGACACAGTTGTATCTAAGCAGTGAGGTGGAACACTTGAATTAAAGCAATAAAGTGAATACAGTGTGATCCGTAGTAAAGTAAAACAGTTTTATATACAGTGTTAAATTAATATTAGAATTTGAACGTTAATAAAATAAACCATTTTATAACTAAATAAGTTTGTGTGTTTTAATTGTTACACAATCTAGTGATCGAACTCAGAAAAGTGTGAGAGATCGAAATTATCGTCAAAGAGGCAGAAATTTCGTAACAATTGGTGTAAGAAGTGGTATTGTGTAAAAAGAATTAAAAATGGTTAAGTTTGACGAACTAAAAGTGGATCAACTGAAGAAGGAGTTGCAGCAGCTGAGTCTGTAATCTACTGGCGGAAAGGTGGAGTTACAGAAACGCTTACGGCAGGCTCTTGAGGCTCAAGGTGTAAACCTGGAAGAGCATGAATTTTATAGTGATGTATCAGAATCAGCAGCGAAAGTGGAAGAAACTTCTGGACCAGCGGGAAGTGGTGAAGTTGTAGATATGTCAAAGTTTGAGAAAATGTTAATGGCGATGACAAGCAATATCCAGGCCGTTCGGGAAGAAATTGGTCAGAACGCGCTGCAGATCCAGGCGGTTCAGGAAAAAATAGACCAGAAGTTAAGTCAAAATGCACTGCAAATAGACCAAAAGTTAAGTCTGAACGCGACGCAGATCCACACAATGAATCAAAACATTGAAGCTGTTCAAACGAAGGTTGCTAAAATGGTAAATGGCCTCGATGCAAAAATGAGTGAGTTACGAGATGACGTTGAATCATTCAAAGGAGAAGTTCAAAATAATTTTGAGGACGTTAATAAAAGGATTCAACAGTTGGAAATAAGTGAACCAACCACTCAAGTTATAAGAGAAATCAGCGCAGAGAGGCTTAAGGCACCCTCATTTGATGGAAGAACGCCATTCAGTGTTTTCAAGCTCCAGTTCGAAACAACATCTGGTCACAACCGTTGGGATAACGAAAGCGCAGCTGCAGCGCTAATTGTGGCATTAAAAGACGCAGCTGCAGAAGTTTTGCAAACGGTTCCAGTGGCGGAGCAGAAAAACTACAAGGCGGTGATGGATGCCTTACAGCGAATATATGGCAGTGACCACATGAAGAAGATTCTCAGATTGGAGATGAAAAGTCGTATCCAGAAATCTGGTGAGTCCTTGCAGGAGTATGCTGCGGATATTGAGCGATTGGCACACCTTTCCTATCCTGACGAGTTAAGTGTCGTAGCTGAAAAATTCAAAATAGAGGCGTTTATTGACGGCATACGTGACTCAGAAACAAAACGAGAGACAATGAGGAGCCCGAAGACAACATTTAATGAAACAGCAACGGTTGCCCTCACGCAGGAGACGATTGCGTTGACATGCCGCCCATCGCTGAAAACTCGTCGGATGGATTTGGAGGCTGAAAAGAAAAATTCTTCGTTCGCCAGCGGTAGCTTCAGCGGAAAATGCTACAACTGTGGTAAACAGGGACACATGGCACGTGACTGCAAATCACGTCGTAAACGATCTGCATCACGTTCACCAAAAAGAAAAATTGGAAATAGGGTGAACGATGGCGAAAATGGTAGCGAGCAGCAGTCGTTAAACTAAAGAGAGTCAGTACAGCGGGGCGTGAGCTGACTCTTACAGATGATTGCCCCATAGTCTTGGTTTCGAAGCTCTGCCGAAATTCCAACAGCCTTACCATCGGTGGAAAAATCAACGAAAGACCATGTGAGCTTACTTTGGATACAGGCGCATCGCATTCAATTGTGAGGAGAGACTTATTTGATAGACGACGAGTAACGCCATTAAATGGGATCCAATTGAGAACAGCGACAGGAGAAATTGCGCAAATAGTAGGAAAAGTTACAGCGAGTATTCTTATCGGCAACAAAACTGTGGAACATGATTTTATTGTTGCAAACATCACCGATGAGGTTATCATTGGCGTGGACTTCATGATTCGACACGGGTTCACTTTGGATCTTAAGAAAAAACGTTAAGGTATGCCAATGTAGAGTTGCCTTTAGACATTGGCTGTGGACAAAAATTATCAATTGCAAGAGTCTACATAAGTGAACGCTGTCGAATTGAACCCAATACCGAAGAAATTATTTGGGCCACAACAAATGAAGACTGTGGGACAAGCCATCTATGGGTAGTGGAAGCAGATAAGAAAAATATAAAGAAAGACCTGATTATTGGAAAGACCTTAGTAAAC
This sequence comes from Tricholauxania praeusta, assembly GCA_949775025.1. Taxonomy (NCBI): domain Eukaryota; kingdom Metazoa; phylum Arthropoda; class Insecta; order Diptera; family Lauxaniidae; genus Tricholauxania; species Tricholauxania praeusta. The sequence continues at coordinate 115,566,614 of OX459028.1, forward strand.
ACAAGAACAGACAGAAAAATACCGGTGCGAATTTTGAATCCAACAAATAAGCCGAAATGGATGCAAAAAGGTGAACTTATAGCGCAATGTGAGAAAGTTACGGCTGTGATAAATTGTGAAAATAACCAGCAGAACACACAAGGCTCAACTTTAACGAAATCGTCGGCCATGGAAGTATTGACGAAAGAATGGACGAAGGAGTTGTCTGCTCAGAACAAAAATAAAGCAAAAAGGTTTCTGCAAAAACATTGGCGGATATTTGCGTCCAAAGGAGAAAATAATGGCCGAACATCAGTTGTCAAACATCGCATTGATACAGGTGATTTTCAGCCGATTTGTCAACCTCCAAGGAGGCTAGCACTCGCTAAGAGAAAAGAAGTGATGGGCCTTATAGAAGATATGGCGCGAGAAAATGTCATTGCACCATCAGAAAGCCCATGGAGTTCACCGGCCGCACTTGTGAAGAAAAAGGATGGAAGTATGCGATTCTGTGTGGATTACAGAAAATTGAATGTCGTCACTAAAAAAGACAGCTACCCGTTACCCAGAATCGATGATACACTGGATACGTTATCTGGAGCAACATGGTTTTCCACCCTGGACTTACAAAGTGGATATTGGCAGGTGGAAATAGATGAAAAAGACAAAGAGAAAACTGCCTTTAGTATTGGGAATGGTCTATGGCAGTTCAACGTCATGCCGTTTGGTCTTTGTAACGCTCCAGCTACGTTTGAACGGTTAATGGAACGAGTTCTCAAAGGACTACATTGGAAGACTTGTCTAGTGTATCTCGATGACATAACCATCATGGGTAAAGATTTTGATGACCTTTTGAAAAATCTGGAGGAAGTGTTTGAGCGCTTGGAGGCAGCTGGACTAAAATTAAGTGCGAAAAAGTGCTCACTTTTCCAGCGTGAAGTCAAATATCTGGGGCACAAGCCTACGTCAGAAGGAATACACACAGATGAAGATAAAATAAAAGCTGTGAAAAATTGGCCACGACCATCTAATCTTCATGAGTTGCGAAGTTTTCTGGGTCTATGCACTTATTACAGACGCTTTGTTCCTGGTTTCGCAAAGGTTGCAGGCAGTCTACATGAGCTGACACAGAAAAATCGAAAATTCGAATGGAGTGTGGCACAGGAAACTGCATTCCAAAAACTGAAAGAATTACTGTCCACAGCGCCAATACTCGCGTACCCAATACCCGGCAAAGAATTTGTATTGGACACCGATGCGAGTGGTCATGGTATTGGAGGAGTTTTGTCCCAAATCATCAATGGTCAAGAAAAAGTCGTCGCATATTTCAGCAAAATTCTGTCGAAACCTGAGAGGAATTATTGCGTAACTCGGAGAGAGTTACTGGCAGTAATGGAATGCGTGAAACACTTCCATAAGTACTTATATGGACAGAACTTCCTCCTGAGGACAGACCATGCGGCATTAAGGTGGCTACTTCAAGTCAAGGATCCTGAAGGTCAAATCGCACGGTGGATAGAACGCTTGCAGAGCTATGATTTCACCATAGAGCATCGCAAAGGAAGCCAGCATGGAAATGCGGATGCACTTTCCCGTCGTCCATGTAAAATTGAATGCGGTCATTGTTCGCGAACAGAAAATAAAGCTGGAAAAATTGATGTGCGCCTTTTGAACGTTTTGCCTGAAGAAAAGTGGACAAAAGAGGAGGTAAAACGGGACCAGCGCAATGATACAGATTTGGCAACTATAATTAAGTATAAGGAGCTGGGTAGGAAACCGGCGTGGCAAGAAATTTCAAATGAAAGCCAAATCTGTAAAGCATACTGGGCACAATGGCAAAGTTTGGAGTTGCATGATGGTTGTCTCTACTCTCTCTGGGAAAGCGAGGATGGTAAAACTCGCTCAAAACTGCTGGTTATTCCGAAGGCCAAATTTATGGAAATAATCGAGGATTATCACAATGGATCGAGTGGTGGACATCTGGGCATAACGAAAACCACAGAGAAAATAAAGAAACGGTTTTATTGGGTAGGATGCCAAGAATCAGTTGCTGACTGGATCCGCCGTTGTGACCGATGTGCAATTGATAAAGGACCAAGGCAACGCACTCGGGGAAAAATGCAACAGCATAACGTTGGAGCTCCCTTTGAGAGGATAGCCATGGATATAGCGGGACCTTTTCCAATCAGCAATGCAGGAAATAAATACATCCTTGTGGTAATTGATTATTTCAGTAAGTGGCCAGAAGTATATCCCATTCCCAATCAAGAAGCAAAAACAGTGGCAGACATTTTCATCAAAAATTGGATTTGCCGATATGGAGCTCCACTTGAGTTGCATTCCGACCAAGGACGATATTTTGAGTCGACACTTTTTAAGGAGGTTGGTGACATGCTTGGTATACAGAAGACACGCACCACAGCTTTGCATCCTCAGTCCGATGGCATGGTCGAAAGGTTCAACCGTACTCTAGAGGAGCATTTAAAAAAGGTTGTTGATAAAGGACAAAAAGATTGGGATGAGCATCTACCAATGTTTCTGATGGCTTATCGGTCGGCAATACACGATACCACTACAGCCACGCCAGCAAAAGCCATTTTTGGTATGGCCTTAAAGCTTCCAGCAGATTTGAAGTACGGAGTAAGTGTTGTCCCAGAAACGACCCATGCTGACGATTACATGTCGCGGAAAAGAGAAGAATTAGCAGATATACACGATCTTATCAGGAGACGTACTCAATTGGCTAGCGACAAGATGAAAGCTCGGTATGACCTGCGAGCAAATACTGAAGGGTTCAAAGAAGGTCAACTAGTGCTGCTACATAACCCACAACGAAAACGAGGCTTGTCTCCTAAATTACAGACTCATTGGGAGGGACCTTACCAGATCGTCACAAGGATTAATGATGTTGTGTATCGAATCCAAAAATACCCCGGGAACAAAAGTAAATTAAAGGTAGTCCACATCGAAAGGCTGGCACCTTATATTAGGGACGGAGAGACTCTTGTTCGGGACGAACAAGTTTAAGCGGAGGGCAGTGTAGCGAAATTTGGTTTATGCTAGAAAACTCTTGAAATAAATAAAAACAAAAGAAACTAAACGATATTAGCACCATCTAGCGCAAAGTGCAGTTATTGTACTAAAAATAATAAACCGAACAGACGCTGCAGTAAACAATAAATAGTCGACAACCGAGAGAAATTATCGCCGTCGTACAACGTACAACGCCATCTAGCATAATAGCTAGCTCAACGTCAGTGCGCCATACTGGTGAATTGTGGATAGTGGTAGAATGCACGCTACAAAGTAGCACTGGTAGGTTGTAGATAATGGTAGAATATACGCCATCTGGCAGGTAATAGATTATTCGAGAAAGTGATGCCTGTAGTATAAAAGGGTGTCATTTGAGTTTTCGGACACAGTTGTATCTAAGCAGTGAGGTGGAACACTTGAATTAAAGCAATAAAGTGAATACAGTGTGATCCGTAGTAAAGTAAAACAGTTTTATATACAGTGTTAAATTAATATTAGAATTTGAACGTTAATAAAATAAACCATTTTATAACTAAATAAGTTTGTGTGTTTTAATTGTTACACAATCCAGTGATCGAACTCAGAAAAGTGTGAGAGATCGAAATTATCGTCAAAGAGACAGAAATTTCGTAACAATATATACAATGTATTATATTCATGGAATCTTCGTCATGTTTATCGTAATGGAGACATTGCTCTACGAGTTTTTTAAGCATTCCAGCTACAAACTGTTCAGGAGAAAGAATTTTTCCACCTTGAAACGGGTAAAAAGCTATTTACGTGCAAGCATGGGCCAAGAGAGCCCTCGCATTATTGCCTATCGAGGCTCAATTAGTGCAAGAAATTGATTACGGCTATGTAATCGACGTTTGCTCGCGAACCAAAGCGAGAATAAAGAAATTGATCTCATAAGTTAATTAAAAAAATGTATTTACTATTTACCAACTTATAGATACAAAATTATATTTAAAAACATATGTAAACCAATAAATAGTTATATTAAACATAATGATTATTTGATAATTTAAATATTTAATATTTAGATATATAATCTTGACAATCACTTTTACATAGAAAAAAAAGGGCGGCGCATCGGTAAGGGCCTAGGGCCACATCAAACCTAAGTCCGCCACTGATGGGGCCTAGCGATCTTCTAAATTTCGTGTTTTTTTTTAAAGTACGGACATCGTTCAAGGCGGTGGTTTTAGTCAAATTAGGTTTTTTGACGATATGGTTAGAGTGATTCATTCAGTGACATACACCCGAAAGTTAAACTGGTATATCAAGTGCAATCGTTCCAAGCAGATTTCTTAAGGCTGGCATATCGATATGTTAAAACAACTGGACAAGGCTAAAAGGTCGATAAATAATGAAAATATAATACGGTTGAAAAACTCGAAAAAGTTGAGAGGTCGAAAAGAGTTAAAAAGATTGAAACAACAGAAATCGAACATCGATAAAATATATAAAAATTCACAAATTATCTAATTATAAATAAATATTTTTAAACTTTATGTTTCTTTTTTGGTTTTTGTCATTAAAATAAGTTGTTATGACTAAAAAATATTACAATATCTAATATTTGGATGGAAAAATTATTTTCAATAACAGTGCAATGTATTACAGTAATCCCCGCTTATATGCACGCCGTTTATTATCATTTCTCTCTTATATGCATCAAAAATTGTGCAATTTCATTTTTCCATTTAGATTTGTTAACATTTTTCTCTTTTATATGCACTCGCTTATATGCATTTCTCGGATATAAGCCCCAAAAAATTTCCAATTTTTTCCTCCATTCACGCTTATATTCACGACAGGGAAAAAACTTTTGTTTTTTCAATAGCAAAATCAATATTGGCACCAGACAATCGTGTCATACCTATTGAATTGTCAAATGTGCGAATTGAAATTAAAAAGCAAAATGAGTACAAATTCACGAAAAAGAATAACTTTGTCACTTAAACATAAGTTATTAATCTTTCGAGAGAGTGAAAACGTAAGCAAAATTGAAAGTTGCAAGAAATATGGGTGCTCTGTACACAATTAATCGGATTATGCGAAACATAGATCGCATTTTACAATGAAGCAAAGCATTTAATTTGGCCCGAAAAAGGAATTGAGTCGGCAAATCAAAAGCAGTGGAAACAATGTCAATGTAGTTCGATCAAATACAAAGGTCAAAAGACCAAAATATGATATTGGAGAATGTAAAACAGTTCGTTGTTAAATAAAAAGTGACTTCAATCCAAGTCCGGGCTGGCTATTCCGATGGCAGAAGCACAAAGGAATAAAGGTAAAAATAATGTAATAATAATGAATAGTTTTGATGAAAAAATGGTGTGAAAAAATCGAAAAGTCATACTTTTTGTGGATAATGGCGCGTCTCATAAAATTACAAACTTAAAAACGTTAATTTTTTTGTTTGTGTTTATAGAACAGATCATAATTTGTTAATTATTTTTTACTGAGCCTTCTTTTCAGTACTGTTAGTGCAAAAAGAACACAAAAAAAATTACAGCGCAAAATGCATAAAAAGAAACAAATCATTTCTTTTGGGCAAACCAGCAGCTTATACTAGTTTCGATGACCGCAACGTCATCATCATCAGTAAGCTTTAGTCTACTAACATACTATATCTTACTTCTTGCGTTGACCATTTAAGAATCATCGCAACAAATATAAACATAGTGCGCCAATTGCCGATTTTACATATTGGCACTTGCACCTTCGTTCGTATCGCCAAATAAGCCTTCAACGGAGCGCTCGTCAAGAAATGTGTGATATCAAAAACATTACAAGAACAATTGCATATGAAGAAGGAGATGTTGTTTTTGGCGCACTATGTTTATATTTGTTGCGATGATTCTTAAATGGTCAACGCAAGAAGTAAGATATAGTATGTTAGTAGACTAAAGCTTACTGATGATGATGACGTTGCGGTCATCGAAACTAGTATAAGCTGCTGGTTTGCCCAAAAGAAATGATTTGTTTCTTTTTATGCATTTTGCGCTGTAATTTTTTTTATGTTCTTTTCGCACTAACAGTACTGAACAGAAGGCTCAGTAAAAATAATTAAAAACGTTAATGTTCAGTACTTGCCGCCCCATACGACTTCAAATTTACAACCTTTAGATGCCGCAATTATTCATGCATTCAAAGCATATTATCGTCAGAGCTTAATAAGGAAACAAATCTGCTTTGTTGAAACAGGAAAGACAATGAAGCGTTTAAGAAATATATTCCCTATTTCCATATATTTATTTTTACAACTTTTTGCCTTTAAAAATATTTTTGTAAGGTTCTAAATAGTTGGCATTACGATTCCATATAAGCATATCTGGTGCAGATAACCGAATTTTTATATATGCACTTTTCATGCATGTAACCGAGTTTTTCTAAATGCATTTCACGCTTATATGCACCAAAAATCAACCATTTTCAGAAATGCTTATATGCGGGGATTATGTACTTCAAACTTTAAAATAAAAAAAAAATAAGAAAATATTTAATTTTTATAATTTTTGGACCAAAAATGGAGAACATTTTTTTTTTCTCATTTATTTTTTTAATTGAAATTCATGTAGTGCCATTGACAATTTCAAATTATATCAAAGGATTTGAGCTGTAACACAAGAAACACCAAAGCTTTACTCGTGGAGAGACCACAGTTTTTTCCTTATATATAAGCTTAAAAAATAGCGGTATTGTTTTTCGATGCTTCTTTACAGGACCGTCATCATCACTCGGACATTTCATGTTGGATTATGTTCATAAAAAACGTCAAAAAACGGTGTAAAGTTAATATAGACATTCGAGCGGGTCGATTTGTATAAAGCAAAATAAAGTCAGCCAGACACCGACTCAAAAAAAAAGGACACTTAAGTAAAAACGATATCAGCGTCATTTTGTTTTCGTTCCGAGAAAAACCAATGGATCACTTTTGATTCTCCTGAAGGTCCTTTTTGGCTAAAAAAAAAAAACTTGTTTTTTCTCATAACTTTTATTTCTTTACAGAATGGATACCTGAATTTGCATGAAAAATAAAAATTGCGTTATTGCAAAAAATTTGACATTAATATTTAGTCCAAAAATTTTCCAATATGCTAGAAAAAAAATGCAAATTGAAACCCAACGCGAAGATAAAATTTTAAATAAATTAATCCAACTTTTAGAGGAAAAAGTTCTATAAAAATAATTCAATCAACAATCAATTTTTTCCGCATTATTAGTCACACGAAAAATGTGGGCATGACTGTACAACAGTGGGTGGCGACCCCCATTCAACTAAAAACCCCAAAACGCAATATCTTGGCACTTAAGGCAGTCTTTTTCTACGTTTTAGTAAGTCGATTTTTTCATTAAATTTCAACGGAATTGGACATAAACTCTGTCCGCGCAGTTTTCAGTTTTTAGTACCATACGGTAGTTTCAGTTTCCACCTTGATTCCCTAGCTGGTTCGAAGTTAAGTTGTCTATCTTGTATTTCCAAGCTGATCCAGCGTAACAGACAGGATAACCAAACGTTGAAAACGCAACATTATTCTGTCAGGCTAAACTGAGCTACCGGTTAGAAATTTTGGAATAAATTTTAATACTTTTGGGATTACATATATGTATTTTGCCTTAAATATTTAATTCATTAAGAGAGATGATACATGATGACAGTAATTCCTCAAAAAGATTGAAAAAAATACAAAGTCATCACACCAATCTCTATTAACTGTAAATCTTTAATTTGCTTTAGTTCATGTTCTAATGTGCGCAAACGTAAGTATAAAACTTTTGTAATCAATGTAGGTAGTTGCAAAACGGTTAGACACCTTTTTAACTGCCATAACACAACATAATCACATAATTTTTTTTTATACCCTACACCGAGAGTATATTCACTTTGTACTTCCTTTTGTAACAAATAGAAGGAGGCGTGGCATATATGGAAAAGTATATATATTCTTGATCAGCGTCACCACCTGAGTTGATTTAGCGATGTCCGTCTGTCTGTCTGTTTGTTTGCCTGTCTGTCTGTCTGTTTACGGGAAAACCAAGAGGGCTAATTGAATGAAACTTTCACACACAGGTCACATCTTCTTGCAGGCATCTTGCTATTGAAAATGGGCGAAATCGGTTCACGGACACGCCTACCGCCCATACCCTATGTACATATACCCAGGCCAATTTTGAAAAAAGTTGCAGCGATTTTGATGAAACTTGGTAATTTGGTGCACATGTGAACAAAATTTGGATAAGGCTAGGTTTCAAGTTTTCAAAGCTTCCTACAGGGGCGTGGCGCAGCCCTAAATGTTAGCCCTTATACCACCATATCTCGTAAGCCGTGCAAGATATTGTGATGAAATTTGGTAAACAGGTACATTTCAAATATATCTTGAAATAAGATAAAATTGGGCGGAATCGTAAAAGTGAGCGTGGCTCTTTTCAACAGTTAAAAATTTTGATTCCATATATCTCAAAAGTGGCTCAAAATATTTTCATAAAAATTTTAGAGATGATGCCACTAAAAGCAGTCATCAACACAAGCTCTGCCACTTAACTGAAAAAACTCGTTGAAAGGCGTGGCACAGCCCACAATATTTTTAAACGTTATATTAAGAGAACTAACAACGTAATCGTTATGGAATTTAATAAGGCATATATATTTGCTAGAAGGTATGTTTTTGCAAAAATTTGGTGCAATGGAACATGTGGGCGTGGCACCTCGCATACAAACAAAAAAAGGTTACTGTTATAGATAGTGTGCTATGAGAGTAATCTTCATAAAATTTGGGTTAGAGGTATCGCCTGCTATGGGCTTTGAAATTAAATGTAAATTGATGAGATTGCAGTAGTGGGCGTGGCACCTCCTATATTACCATAAAATTGTAATCGCTTATTGATTGAACTATTGCAACAATTTGTATGAAATTTAATTTATGTGGTTTACTTGCCATAAGGTATACCTGAATCAAAAGTGGGCGAAATAGCACGAGTGGGCGTGTCACTCCCTATACAGGTAAAATACCTTAACTGGCATGTCCTTTAGCCTTTATTACATAATTCAATCGTCTTGGCATCGACTCAACCAAGTTTTTGCATATCTCTGGTGAAATATTGTTCCACTGTAGGGCTTCTTCCGGGCCATCGCCCATGATACATAACATTTCGAATTGTTTCATCACAAACCTTATTAGTCATTTCTTTGAATATTTTATTAATTTTTACAGCTGTAACAAAAGGGTTTTTTTTACTTCTTTTAAAATAATGCGTTCTTCGCGATCATTTATCTTTTTTCCTTGCCCTAGGCGGCTTTTATTTACAATGGAAGAGTCATCTTTATATCTTTTGATAATATATTGAACTGTAGAATGAGATCTGTTCACTAAATCTCCAATTTCTCTTAAAGTTATTCCATCATTATGCAATTTAACAATGAGCTCTCGTTCTTTTATGGTTGTTTGTTTTCCTGACGGTGCCATTGTGCATCAACTAACCTTATAACTTTAAAACTTATGACAAACAAGAAACAGAAGCATTTATTGGTAAATTTGTTACGCAATTTGACCACACGCTTATAAAATAACGGCATCCTGTCGTCGCCTACTTATGTACGATTATGCGTTTTGACATGAATTTTGTGATTTTGTTTGTTTTTGTTTGTCATTATAAAAATGCTGAGAACAAATTTAATTTGTGTAACTGATGAAATATAGTAGACTCTGAATAAAAGGAAAATATGTTTTTTTTTTCGAAATAAAATATATGTATCAATTCGAAAAACTATTTTAAAGTTAAACGTTGAGTATGTACGATTAAGCGTTTGAGCCACTGTATTTCGAAATATGTGATCAATCATATTAAAACTTTGTGAAAGAGTGTTGCTTATAAAAAGCTATTTCTGGATAAAAATCGGACCAGATTACACGAGTGGGTGTGTTACCGCCCTAAATTTTATGTGGATGTCAATAACGAATATGCTTTAGTAACCCAAAAGTAGGCGGAATTGGAGAAGTGGGCATGGTACATTTAAATTTCTTAGTTTTTATTCGGTCTTTTTTTAATATTGTCCATATTCTTTTGACTTTATCAACCTTTTAACTTTTTCCAATATATCCGATATGTATTGGTTTGACTTTTTCAACCTTTCCATTTTTCTTCATTATTTTCTTTATTTTTAAGACTTTTTCAGCGATTTTGAACTCCTTCAACTTTTTTGAACATTTTCATATTATTTCAACATTTTTTAGCATTTTTCATATATTTTCGACATTTTGAATTTCTTTGAACTTTCTTCAATGGTTTCCATATTTTTTCGACCTTTTCAGTCTTTTACAACTGTTTGAACATTTTTCAACTTCTTTCGACCTTTTTTACATTTCAAAATTCTTTCGACTTATTCAACCTCTTCAACGTCTTTTAACACTTATTTAAAAACGACTTTCAGTGCAGTGTAGGGTATGTGAGTTTCGGCCGGGCCGAAGATAACACTTTAACTTGTTTTTGTTGAAAAAGTTGTGAAGTTAATTCAAAATAAAATTTGCATATTCCATTGAAACTTTTGTTAATTTTTCGATGTTTTTTTTGCAATATGTATAATATTTTCAAAGTTTCGAAATCTTCAGCTTTTTTCAATTTTTAAAAGTTTTTCAATTTTTTAAGTTTTCTATTTTTTTGAAAATTTCAAAAATTTATGAAATATTAAAAATTTCAAAAATTGGCATAAATTGAAAAACTTAACTTTTTCAACTTTTTTTTTGAAATTTTTCCATTTTTAAATTTTTAATATTTCAAAAATTTTTGAAATTTTCAAAAAAATAGAAAACTTAAAAAAATTGAAAAAAGCTGATGATTTCGAAACTTCGAAAATATTATAAAAATTGCAAAAAAACATCGAAAAATTAACAAAAGTATCAATGGAACATCCAAATTTTTTTTTTAACGTTTCATAAATTTTTACAAAAGTGCTTGTCAAATCAAATAGGGTGCATAAACATAAATGAAACTTTCAGGTATGGAACTCCTATATGTTATGAATATATTGAGTCTAAAAAAGCTGAAATCGATTTTGGAGTATTCGAAAAATCGATGTTTTCTTGAAACGTAAATTTATTTTTCTATCAGCATTTAGGCATTAATTTTTCCAGAATTGCAGTTTTTTTGTCATCTACTAGTACACAGCTACCTAAAAATAATATGAAAGCGAATTTGAATTGTGTTTGTTTGTTTATATTCACCAATGAATTTTTTGTGTTATTTACGAGCGGCTCTGAACAGAGTTAAGAAATTAATTTTTTATCAAAAATATTGGTCCAAAACATTTCTGTCTATTAGATAATGGCTTAGTCACTCAAAAAATTTTCAGCCAAGTTAAAACACGTCAGGGTAAAATTAGGCAAATTATAGATGGAACGACCCATATAATACATTGTTTTATCAAATATGGATTTTTTTTAAATGTTTTTGAAATGTTATTTGTTAGTTTATGTTTCCTTCAATATAATAGTGAATAAGTATGACTATTTTCATGAAAAACTTTGAGTAAAATACTGTTTCTTTCAATCGTATAGCCAAATTCACAAACTTTTGTGAGTAAGTGTAAGAGACTTGCGGTTTCTTTATCATGATTTTATATCTTGTAAGTGTAAGAGACATGCGGTCTCTTTATCATGATTTTATATCTTGTTCTAGCAAGATATTATAAAAGCAAATTTCACTACAATGGCAAAGTATCTTATTTATAATGATACACAGCTATTTAAAATACATCAGTTTTTTGTAAGCTAGATTTTTGTCTTCATAACTTCCCCTGATGCTACTAGAGAGACCACAGTTTTTCTCCTTAGGGTACGGCCACGCAATGAGCGGCAGCGTCAGAGCGACAAGCGGTAGAGCGGCAAATCGCAGAGTGGCAAGTGGCCATATACTCAGCGGCAACTCTAGAGCGTTAGTTGCCTTATTTCTTACAAATGGAGTTCAAATTGAAAACAAAATTAAATTCCAGACGTTAGTAAAAAAAGTTCCGTTGTCAAGTGCTGTTTGTCATAGCCATTTGCTTGAAAGTCGGCTTCATATTTGGAAATTTATTTTATTTATAAGAAGAAGAAGATTTGGTTTGCATCCAATTAAACGCAAAAGGATAAGTTTAGGTGAATTTCATCATTTATTTAAACAATTTCGGAAACATTCTGAGCGATTGAGGCAATATTTACGTACAAGCGTTTGATTTGCTACTAAAATTTCATACCAATTGCTGCAATAGTTCACATAAAACAGCGCTTATAAACTTATGTTAATATGGGAGGTACCACAACCACTGATTCAATCGCGTCTGCATTCATTTGATTTTAAAGCTTATAGTAACTGACATCTATACACAAAATTTTATGAAGATTACTCTTATAGCACACTATCCATAACAATAAACGTTAGTTGCTTATATGGGAGGTGCCACGCCTACAAGTACTATTGGATCAAATTTTTGTAATAAGAGACCATATAGCAAGTATATTTACCTCATTAAATTTTATAACGATTACGGTATAATTTCTCTTAATATAACGTTTATAAATACTGTGGGCTGTGTCACGTCCTTGAACATTTTTCTGTAAAGTAGCTAAGGTTGTACTGATGATTGCTTTCAATGGCATCATTTCTAAAATTTTTGTAAAAATCATGTGTGCAAATTTCGATATACATATGTATATAGAGTCAAAATTTTTAATTGTTGTAAAGTGCCACGCCCAGTTTTACGATGGTATAAAGGTTATTAATTAATTGAATTTTAATTGAATTTACAGTCAAGTGCAGTAACCAATATTCATGTGAAGTTTCACAAATCGGTTAATGCTTTATAAACAAACATGACAAAGACAACAAATGGAACAATTTTTTTTTTTTTTTTTTATAGAATCATTTTATTTGCAATCTATTCTATGAATAATAAGCAAATATAATAACAATATTCATCTTAACTTAATTTATTGATCTCCAACGAAAACAATACAAATTATATACATTGAATTGACTTATACGTATTTTTTAAATATAAAAATATTTCTTAATACTGTCTGTAATTATTGCCTAAGAGGGAGATCAAGAACATGCAATCTTTTCAGTCTTCTAATTTCGTCTGTTTCATCGAGAAGAGTTATTGCTAAAGGGTTCACATGGTTGCTTAGTCTATCGAGATATTTTGTACTAAATTTTTTAACTTCTTCTTTTATAAATGGAATGTCAAGATCATTATGTATTGAGTTGTTAGTTACCATGGTGCATTAGTTATTGATCTTAAAGTTTTTGACTGAAACCGCTGCAAGATCTCTTAGTTTGAATTACAGGTTGTACCCCAAAGTTGAATCCCATATGTCCAAACTGGTTTTAACAAAACTTTATACAATAAAAGTTTGTTTTCAAGGCTTAGTTCTGATTTTGGTCCCATTAACCAATTAAGTTTTTTCAATTTTATATTCAAATGTTGTCGTTTGGCATTTATATGTTCTTTCCACGTTAATTTTCTATCGAGATGCATACCAAGATATTTTACACATCTAAATTTTGGAATTTCATTCCCGTCAAGCATCACTGGTGGACAGTCTCCCCTTTTTAAAGTGAAAGTGACATGAGCAGACTTTTCTGTATTAACCTTAATTTTATTAATTTTTTCTGTATTAATTTTAATTTTCCTACGACTTAGCCTATTCTGAATTTTGTCAAGTTCTATTTGGACAAGGTTGGAAGCCTCAATTGAGGACTCATGACAAGCCAACAGAGCGGTGTCGTCAGCATATGTGACCATTAATACACCTTCAGTTTCTGGCATATCAGAGGTGTATACTGTGAAGAGAACTGGTGCTAAAACACTTCCTTGTGACACACCTGCATTTATTTCACCGATTCTGGATATTTCGTGTTTTATTTTAACATAAAACGTACTCTGATGCAAGTAAGATCTTAATACCAGAAAAAGTGGTGTACGTACCAGCTTTTTTAATTTAAATAGCAAACCTGAGTGCCAAACTTTGTCGAAAGCTTGTTGTACGTCAAGAAATACTGCTGAGCAATACTATTTGCTCTCCAAGGTATCTGTAATAGACTTAACAATGCGATAACATTGTTCAGGCGTGCCGTGTTTGTGACGAAATCCGAATTGATGGTCAGGAAATATCTTTTCTTTTCTAATATTATCTGCATTCTGTTCAGAAATATTCTCTCAAATAATTTGGAGAATGTTGATAATAAACTGATAGGTCTATAGGTGCGTATTTCATTTTCTGGCTTATTCGGCTTGGGAATCATTATTACTTCAGAGCATTTCTACTGTGTAGGAAAGTAACTGAGTCTTAAAATAGAATTGAATATTAACGTTAGAAAAAGTATACACTTTTTTGGCAAAGATTTTGCCACTTTTGCATCAATGTTGTCGTACCCAGGCGAGGTCTTGCTACTTAACTTTGTTATTTCATTTAGTACTTCCTTTGGAGTTATATGTTTGATTGGCCTTTCCATTTGACAAGCCACGTCAAGAAACCGCAGAATTTCAGTGTCATCGGTGTTACTAAAAACATATGGCGTAAATGTATTTTCAAGATGATTTGCATAGGCCGCTGCTTTACTTTTGTCTGTTCTGCACCAAGTAGAGTCCAAGTTTTTGATAGGCGTATTTCTTTGAGTTGGTCTTTTTAAGTATTTTACAGCTTTCCAAAGTTGGTGGTCACTATTTTGTTCAAAGTTAAGACTATTAATATAACTTGCAACAGATTTGTTTTTGAATAATTTAATCTTTTCTTTCAGTTCAGCTGTTGCTTTGTTTAAAATTGTCTTATCAGCAGGATTTCTGCTCACTTGCCACACTTTCCGTAATCTTCGTTTTAGCAATAGAAGTGCTCTTATTTCACCTGATACGTGAAGGCTAATTTGTGCTGTTTGACTAGAAGATTCAGGTGGGGTTGAGTGAAATGCAGCTGCATGAACTAGATTTGAAAAATTTTCCACAGCCTCATCTAAATCAGGTCCAGACTTAATTGGTATATTGAGGTTCACATTTGAATTTAGCCAGTTTTGAAATGATGTGATGTTTGTTTTTTTTCCCAATATTTTGTGGTTCTGAGGAATCATTTGTGGAGTGGTGTTGTAGTTCACAATCAGAGGAGAATGATCAGAACTTAAATCTTCACTACTTATTATATCTAACAGATGACTGCACACTCCATTGTAAATTATAAAGTCCAACAAGTCAGGTACATTTCTTGGGTCACTTGGCCAGTACGTCGGTTCGCCGGTAGATAGGGTATTATAGTGCTTGTTGGTGATGCACTTGAACAGTTCTCTACCTTTAGGATTTATTAATCTTGATCCCCACCATGGGTGCTTAGCATTAAAATCACCTCCTACAGTAAAACTGGATCCGAGTTTGTTGAAAAAATCGCAATAGTCTATGTATGAGATATTATGTCTTGGTGGAAAATATGCAGCGAACATATTTGTTTCCATGTTACCACATTTAATTTTGATACCAGTTGCTTGGATAGAGGGAATTTGTACTGGTTCTAACACTTCATATTTTATATTTGACTTAATCAAAATACCTGCTCCAGCATGAGCCCTATTGTCGGGGTGATTTGTTGCAATCAAATCAAATCCTTTTAACTTAAAATATGTTTTATTTGTAAAATGCGTTTCTGCTATGAAGAATATGTCAATGAAATTAGTTTTTAGAAACATGTCAACTTCTTGATAGTGATTGGGTAGGCCATTGGCATTCCATATTGCTAATCTTAAATTCAGATTTTGAGTTAGTTGCATAGCTTGGTCATTAAAAGAGACATCATATTTATTAAACTGTTGGTTAATTCGATTTGTTTTGCTAACATTGTTTCTATTTTCTTCATTATGCTTTGCTTTTCGCTCTCTGAGCTATTATTTTGTAATACTTTCGAATGTAGCATATTATTATTAGGCTGATTAGAA
Organism: Tricholauxania praeusta; assembly: GCA_949775025.1. Taxonomy (NCBI): domain Eukaryota; kingdom Metazoa; phylum Arthropoda; class Insecta; order Diptera; family Lauxaniidae; genus Tricholauxania; species Tricholauxania praeusta. The sequence continues at coordinate 115,582,586 of OX459028.1, forward strand.
TCAGTATTATTTGTGTTGCTTTTAATTAGTTGTGGAAATTGTTGTTGATTCATAACATATGAGGGCGATTGGAGACGGCTTTGTGCATTATTGCGATTTGAAAACTTCTTTCGGATAAGATCCTGATACACTTTGCAGCCCTTGTAGCTTGCTGCATGATCTTGCAGGCAGTTTATACAGCGTGGAGGAGTATTATCAGGCTTAGAACATGCGTTTGTTGCGTGGTCCAGGCCACATTTTACGCATCTAAATGCCCTTTTACAATAAGATTTCGTGTGCCCGACTTCTTGGCATCGATGACACTGGACGAAGTCGGATGTTTGACGTGGAGGTTCAATGTGAACAATCCCATTATTGATTTGTTTTACATTGTATTTATCTTTGTTTGTAGCACACGGTTCCAAGTCCACAAAAAACATTGAAAGTGGTTTTTTTGTTATTTTGCTATTTATATTTAAAATGTTACGCAACTTGTGCCCTAAACTTAACAGTTCAGTTTTAATTTCTTCTGTTGGAGTTGAATAATGCAGACCTTTTATCACAATTCTATAGGCTCGTTCATGTCTTAATTGGTTTGTATGAACATTTTTCTTTTCAGATTCTAAATATTTTACTACTTTCGTATAAGAGTCTACTGTTTTAATCATAATCCTAATTTCATCATTTCTAAGCGATTTATAACTTAAATCATTTTTACTTATAATATTTGTTAAGCTACTTAACAATTTTTGTATATCATAAACACCAGGTATAATAATCGGTGGAGGCTTAGGAATGATGGATTCATTAGTTGAGTTTTCTGCTTGTTGATCTTCATTATTGTCATCTAATTCAGCTAGTATTGAATATTTATTGTTGGTTTTTTCGCTTTGAATTAATTGTTTCTTATGATTGTAAATTTTTGGTGATTCAGTTACTGGACGCTTATTCGTACGTTTATTTGGAACATTTTGCCAGTTAGAATCATTATTGTTAACGCAGTCATCACTTATATCACCTAAATCAGACATTGATTTGGTACACAGAAGGTGAATTGAATGTCAATCACACCCTCTATTTAGTTGTTATTGATTTTTACTTAATAGTTAGTTCGATTGTTTATATTTTGTTTTGACTATGTACGCACTGATCGAGTTTGCAAGACTACTCGCATGCACGGTCTATTGACAACAAAAATGATCGCAAAAATTTATTTAAATTATTTTAAATTATATTTTTATTTATTGTTTTTTTTTTTGAAGAAAAAACACCCGCACGCTACGAGAAATTGAATATACAGGGTGTTTTTTTTAGAGGTATAGAGCTTCGAATTGAAATAAAACACAAGAAAATCGTTTTAATGTCCATCAATTTGGCTTTATTGGAAGGATAATTTTATGCCATTAATGTTTAAATATCATTTCGGGCATGTGGCCGCCGCGGCTGGCTCGAATAAAGCCAATTCTACAAGTCCAATTTTGAACCACTTTTTCGATCATATGGGGCCGTATGTCGGCAATAACGCCACGAATGTTGGCTTCCAAGTCCCCTAACGTTTCTGGTTTGTTGGCGTAGACGAGCGACTTCACATATCCCCAAAGAAAATAATCCAATGGTGTCAAATCACACGATCTTGGTGGCCAATTGACAGGTCCATTCCGCGAAATTATGCGCTCATCGAATGTTTCCTTCAATAAATTGATTGTGACGTGCGCTGTGTGGCATGTAGCGCCGTCTTGTTGGAACCACAACTCATCCACATTCATGCCATCCAATTCGGGAACAAAATAGTCGGTTATCATGGCTCTATACCGGTCTCCATTAACGGTAACTGACTCTCCAACATTATTTCGGAAGAAGTATGGCCCAATGACTCCACCAGCCCATAGAGCACACCAAACAGTCAGTTTTTGTGGATGTAATGGCGTCTCAAGGGTCTCATGTGGATTCTCTTCACTCCAAATGCGGCAATTTTGCTTGTTGACGTAGCCATTCAACCAAAAATGAGCCTCATCACTGAACAAAATTTTGCGATGAAAATCAGCATCGAGATCAATCTCATTTTCGGCCCATACACCAAAATCACGACGCATTGCATGGTCTCGCGGCTTTAATTCTTGCACAAGCTGGATCGTGTAAGGTCGCAAGCCAAGATCTTTGCGCAAAATCTTCCATAAAGTTGATGGACAAAGCTCCAATTGCTGTGCACGGTGGCGAATCGATTCATTCGGGTCCTCTTCAACATTTTGCTCTACAGCGGCAATTGTTTCTTCGGTGCGCACTGTTCGACGTCTCTGCGGATGCGTATTATCACATAGAGTAAACGTAGTGCGAAAACGACCCATGGTTAACCGAATTAATTGCTCTGATGGACGATTATGTCAACCATAAAATGGACGGAGCTTGCGGTAAACTTCGCGAACTGAACCATTATTTTCGAAATAAATTTACACGATTTGCAAACGTTGTTCTTTTGTCAACCTGTTCATGATAAAATGGCAAACCAAACTGAACATAAATGACATTAGAGTTGCCAGATTTGACCATAAAATGCCAGTTTTATCTCTATTCGAAAAACAAACTTCTAAAAAAAACACCCAGTATATATGAAAATGGAACAATTTAGCATGGTAATTGGTGACATATGTTTCGACTATTACCACATATATACACATATTCATATGTAAATACATAGCCTCATCAGACCAGTTTTTGGTTAATTTGTAATGAGATTCGAACCCCCGACTATTTAATGAGTTATATGTGGACAGCCGCTCATACCACTGAGCCATGGAGGTTCTGCTGAACGACATGTACAAAGTGCACATTTCTATGCATTTTTAGCGCCATCTGTTGTATTTTTACTGTAATTTCTCGTTTGCCGCATAGCTTCACATGAATATTGGTTAATGCACTTGACTGTAAATTCAATTAAAATTCAATTAATTAATAATACTCAGTCGACTAAAACAAACTAATAATATATAAAGGTTATTTAGGACATGTTTACTGTTTGCCGCTCTTATTTTCAGAAAAAATTAAAACACAATTGAAAGCTGTGCGTTGCCGCTCTATCGCCCTAAAAAAGTATCTCCTGCTCAGCAAATGCGTGGCCACTTCAATGGTGTTACATATGTTTTAATTTTTCTTGTTGCCGCTCTACCGCTCATTGCGTGGCCGTACCCTTACGCATAAGCTAAAAAAAATTGCGGTCCTTTTTTTTGATACTTCCTTAAGTGTACATAAGGAAAATCGAAAGAAAATTCAAAAAAATATTAAATAAATATTAAAAAATCAATTTTTCTTCATTGAAAAAAAATTTAAATATGTTTAAACCTGCCGTGCCGATTATATATCGTCGCCCACTTGTACAACGGCCCTAATTGACATTTTTTTTTAAATCCAGTTTATTACATATTCCTGAAGACCAACCTCAAATGCACCTTCACCCAAAAAATTGGAACGGTAACACAAAAAATACCAAGCTTATTAGGTGATATTAAAAAGCCCTAACTACATTCAACATTTTTTATATGTTAAAAGGCCCTAAATGCTTTTTCTTGCGAAGTAGCTTTCAAAATTTCTAGAGAATTTTGAATTCAAAATTTCCGTGTAATTACCAATTTTAAAATGTAACAATTAGTTCATATCTTATGTTGGAACGCGTATGTGGCCTTCGTTTTAATTTTTCGCAATGAGTGTTAAGGAAAATATTATGTGTGAGATCTATGCCTTTGATTCAATCCCGGAACAATTAAAACATGATCGGATTTTAAATATGAAAAAACGAATGCGAGGAGTTCAATACATAGGCGTTTCGATTGAAAATGGTTTGTGTCAAGGGGCCGAAAGACGGCTTGGACCACCTTATACCATACATCAAAATATTGCGAGCAAAGACGTAACCGGTACTGTTTGCCTTTTAGGACAAATGTAAGGAAAGCCATCTTTGATGCATTTTGGAAAATGACATGAGAGCAAAAAAAGTTAAATGTAATAGGCCTTGTTGATCTGGTAAGCAGAAAACGAATTTCGTCCGAAAACTCAGCGCGTACTCAGTCTCTAGAATATTTCTTAAAACACAATTTCCAACGTTTGCAAGTATGTCGTCAAATGTTTTTATCAATATTATGTTTGAAAGAAAAGATTATTTACTAACAATTACATCAATAAGTACAATATTTGCATATTTTCTTTAATTTTGTTGTAAATTAATTACACTTTTAGTTTTCAAAGTAACTGCAAAAAGCCCTAAATGCACTTTTGCATACTTAAAAATGATGTCAAAAAGCCCTAATTGAAATAAAATAAGTATCAATACAAAAAAACTAGCTTTTTCATTAAAAATAATTATGTTATTGTTTTTGTAACTAAACTGCATTTAAAAAAATTTCAATATTCTGCATTGTCGGTTTTTATACAGTTTTTTGTGTCTCCTGAACAAAATCAAAAATGTCAATTAGGGCCGTTGTACAAGTGAGCGACGATATGTATTTGTGACCGCAAAGAATAACAGCTTAAGTCAATCTATGATCCTAAGGCAAATCAACATAAGATATGTTTATATTAGATATGTTCAAAAAAAGTCATGTTCTAGAATACTTCAAGAACACTCGATTTTCGAAAAATTTATTCATATCGAGTGTTTCCTCATTTAAAAAATAGTCCTATATGGCTGCTACCAGAGCTGCAACATTTTCATTTTTCGGAATTTGGCCAAAAAAAATTATGGAAATTTGATTTAATTCTTATTTATATATTATTATAGCTATTTTTGAACCAAAAACCACGATTTGGGACCACTGCGCGTCGCTAAGGCTAAGTAACACGAGCGTTTTTTTTAATGCACGTCTAAGCATTGCTCCGACATCAATAAAATCAGCTTCAATGAAAATTCATGCACAAATCTATTCGCGCCATATATTTCAATTTTGCGTGATAGTTCACGTGACATGTGGATAAATGAAGTTAAACTTTAGCGTTAACGCATTGCCGGGCAAGACATTAAAAAATGTTTCGTGTTATGGCAACTTTGCTTGTGACAACAGCAATAAATGAATGCTCCTTTTCAGTGCTACGTCGTCTAAAGACATACCTCAGATCAACTAGTTCCGAAGTTCGCTGAACGTTTCGTTGAAAGAGTTTTGGACGAGTTTTTTCAAGTACCTCGCAGAATTTGCTACTTACGTAATTATAGGAAACCGTTCGCAGGTTTGATCTAGGAAGCTGAAATTTTGGGAAAATTTTCTTCAAACCCGATTCTATTATATAGGACCGCTCGTAACTTTTATTCCTTCATAGAATGGATACCCGAATTCAGTCGAAAAATAAAGATTTTTTAAATGAAAATGTGAAAAAATCGAATTTCGGGACTGAATATTATCTACAATGGAAAAATAATTTAAAATTTTTTAACGTCACATTTTTTGCAAGAACGCAATCTTTATTTTTCGACTGAATTCGGGTATCCATTCAATGAAGGAATAAAAGTTACGAGCGGTCCTATATAATAGAATCGGGTTTGAAGAAAATTTTCCCAAAATTTCAGCTTCCTAGATCAAACCTGCGAACGGTTTCCTATAATTACGTAAGTAGCAAATTCTGCGAGGTACTTGAAAAAACTCGTCCAAAACTCTTTCAACGAAACGTTCAGCGAACTTCGGAACTAGTTGATCTGAGGTATGTCTTTAGACGACGTAGCACTGAAAAGGAGCATTCATTTGTTGCTGTTGTCACAAGCAAAGTTGCCATAACACGAAACATTTTTTAATGTCTTGCCCGGCAATGCGTTAACGCTAAAGTTTAACTTCATTTATCCACATGTCACGTGAACTATCACGCAAAATTGAAATATATGGCGCGAATAGATTTGTGCATGAATTTTCATTGAAGCTGATTTTATTGATGTCGGAGCAATGCTTAGACGTGCATTAAAAAAAACGCTCGTGTTACTTAGCCTTAGCGACGCGCAGTGGTCCCAAATCGTGGTTTTTGGTTCAAAAATAGCTATAATAATATATAAATAAGAATTAAATCAAATTTCCATAATTTTTTTTGGCCAAATTCCGAAAAATGAAAATGTTGCAGCTCTGGTAGCAGCCATATAGGACTATTTTTTAAATGAGGAAACACTCGATATGAATAAATTTTTCGAAAATCGAGTGTTCTTGAAGTATTCTAGAACATGACTTTTTTTGAACATATCTAATATAAACATATCTTATGTTGATTTGCCTTAGGATCATAGATTGACTTAAGCTGTTATTCTTTGCGGTCACAAATACATATATAATCGGCACGGCAGGTTTAAACATATTTAAATTTTTTTTCAATGAAGAAAAATTGATTTTTTAATATTTATTTAATATTTTTTTGAATTTTCTTTCGATTTTCCTTATGTACACTTAAGGAAGTATCAAAAAAAAGGACCGCAATTTTTTTTAGCTTATGCGTAAGGGTACGGCCACGCAATGAGCGGTAGAGCGGCAACAAGAAAAATTAAAACATATGGAACACCATTGAAGTGGCCACGCATTTGCTGAGCAGGAGATACTTTTTTAGAGCGATAGAGCGGCAACGCACAGCTTTCAATTGTGTTTTAATTTTTTCTGAAAATAAGAGCGGCAAACAGTAAACATGTCCTAAATAATAACCTTTATAAATTATTAGTTCGTTTTAGTCGACTGAGTATTATTAATTAATTGAATTTTAATTGAATTTACAGTCAAGTGCATTAACCAATATTCATGTGAAGCTATGCGGCAAACGAGAAATTACAGTAAAAATACAACAGATGGCGCTAAAAATGCATAGAAATGTGCACTTTGTACATGTCGTTCAGCAGAACCTCCATGGCTCAGTGGTATGAGCGGCTGTCCACATATAACTCATGAAATAGTCGGGGGTTCGAATCTCATTACAAATTAACCAAAAACTGGTCTGATGAGGCTATGTATTTACATATGAATATGTGTATATATGTGGTAATAGTCGAAACATATGTCACCAATTACCATGCTAAATTGTTCCATTTTCATATATATATTCAATTTCTCGTAGCGTGCGGGTGTTTTTTCTTCAAAAAAAAAACAATAAATAAAAATATAATTTAAAATAATTTAAATAAATTTTTGCGATCATTTTTGTTGTCAATAGACCGTGCATGCGAGTAGTCTTGCAAACTCGATCAGTGCGTACATAGTCAAAACAAAATATAAACAATCGAACTAACTATTAAGTAAAAATCAATAACAACTAAATAGAGGGTGTGATTGACATTCAATTCACCTTCTGTGTACCAAATCAATGTCTGATTTAGGTGATATAAGTGATGACTGCGTTAACAATAATGATTCTAACTGGCAAAATGTTCCAAATAAACGTACGAATAAGCGTCCAGTAACTGAATCACCAAAAATTTACAATCATAAGAAACAATTAATTCAAAGCGAAAAAACCAACAATAAATATTCAATACTAGCTGAATTAGATGACAATAATGAAGATCAACAAGCAGAAAACTCAACTAATGAATCCATCATTCCTAAGCCTCCACCGATTATTATACCTGGTGTTTATGATATACAAAAATTGTTAAGTAGCTTAACAAATATTATAAGTAAAAATGATTTAAGTTATAAATCGCTTAGAAATGATGAAATTAGGATTATGATTAAAACAGTAGACTCTTATACGAAAGTAGTAAAATATTTAGAATCTGAAAAGAAAAATGTTCATACAAACCAATTAAGACATGAACGAGCCTATAGAATTGTGATAAAAGGTCTGCATTATTCAACTCCAACAGAAGAAATTAAAACTGAACAACAATTTCCACAACTAATTAAAAGCAACACAAATAATACTGATTCTAATCAGCCTAATAATAATATGCTACATTCGAAAGTATTACAAAATAATAGCTCAGAGAGCGAAAAGCAAAGCATAATGAAGAAAATAGAAACAATGTTAGCAAAACAAATCGAATTAACCAACAGTTTAATAAATATGATGTCTCTTTTAATGACCAAGCTATGCAACTAACTCAAAATCTGAATTTAAGATTAGCAATATGGAATGCCAATGGCCTACCCAATCACTATCAAGAAGTTGACATGTTTCGAAAAACTAATTTCATTGACATATTCTTCATAGCAGAAACGCATTTTACAAATAAAAGATATTTTAAGTTAAAAGGATTTGATTTGATTGCAACAAATCACCCCGACAATAGGGCTCATGCTGGAGCAGGTATTTTTATTAAGTCAAATATAAAATATGAAGTGTTAGAACCAGTACAAATTCCCTCTATCCAAGCAACTGGTATCAAAATTAAATGTGGTAACATGGAAACAAATATGTTCGCTGCATATTTTCCACCAAGACATAATATCTCATACATAGACTATTGCGATTTTTTCAACAAACTCGGATCCAGTTTTACTGTAGGAGGTGATTTTAATGCTAAGCACCCATGGTGGGGATCAAGATTAATAAATCCTAAAGGTAGAGAACTGTTCAAGTGCATCACCAACAAGCACTATAATACCCTATCTACCGGCGAACCGACGTACTGGCCAAGTGACCCAAGAAATGTACCTGACTTGTTGGACTTTATAATTTACAATGGAGTGTGCAGTCATCTGTTAGATATAATAAGTAGTGAAGATTTAAGTTCTGATCATTCTCCTCTGATTGTGAACTACAACACCACTCCACAAATGATTCCTCAGAACCACAAAATATTGGGAAAAAAAACAAACATCACATCATTTCAAAACTGGCTAAATTCAAATGTGAACCTCAATATACCAATTAAGTCTGGACCTGATTTAGATGAGGCTGTGGAAAATTTTTCAAATCTAGTTCATGCAGCTGCATTTCACTCAACCCCACCTGAATCTTCTAGTCAAACAGCACAAATTAGCCTTCACGTATCAGGTGAAATAAGAGCACTTCTATTGCTAAAACGAAGATTACGGAAAGTGTGGCAAGTGAGCAGAAATCCTGCTGATAAGACAATTTTAAACAAAGCAACAGCTGAACTGAAAGAAAAGATTAAATTATTCAAAAACAAATCTGTTGCAAGTTATATTAATAGTCTTAACTTTGAACAAAATAGTGACCACCAACTTTGGAAAGCTGTAAAATACTTAAAAAGACCAACTCAAAGAAATACGCCTATCAAAAACTTGGACTCTACTTGGTGCAGAACAGACAAAAGTAAAGCAGCGGCCTATGCAAATCATCTTGAAAATACATTTACGCCATATGTTTTTAGTAACACCGATGACACTGAAATTCTGCGGTTTCTTGACGTGGCTTGTCAAATGGAAAGGCCAATCAAACATATAACTCCAAAGGAAGTACTAAATGAAATAACAAAGTTAAGTAGCAAGACCTCGCCTGGGTACGACAACATTGATGCAAAAGTGGCAAAATCTTTGCCAAAAAAGTGTATACTTTTTCTAACGTTAATATTCAATTCTATTTTAAGACTCAGTTACTTTCCTACACAGTAGAAATGCGCTGAAGTAATAATGATTCCCAAGCCGAATAAGCCAGAAAATGAAATACGCACCTATAGACCTATCAGTTTATTATCAACATTCTCCAAATTATTTGAGAGAATATTTCTGAACAGAATGCAGATAATATTAGAAAAGATATTTCCTGACCATCAATTCGGATTTCGTCACAAACACGGCACGCCTGAACAATGTTATCGCATTGTTAAGTCTATTACAGATACCTTGGAGAGCAAATAGTATTGCTCAGCAGTATTTCTTGACGTACAACAAGCTTTCGACAAAGTTTGGCACTCAGGTTTGCTATTTAAATTAAAAAAGCTGGTACGTACACCACTTTTTCTGGTATTAAGATCTTACTTGCATCAGAGTACGTTTTATGTTAAAATAAAACACGAAATATCCAGAATCGGTGAAATAAATGCAGGTGTGTCACAAGGAAGTGTTTTAGCACCAGTTCTCTTCACAGTATACACCTCTGATATGCCAGAAACTGAAGGTGTATTAATGGTCACATATGCTGACGACACCGCTCTGTTGGCTTGTCATGAGTCCTCAATTGAGGCTTCCAACCTTGTCCAAATAGAACTTGACAAAATTCAGAATAGGCTAAGTCGTAGGAAAATTAAAATTAATACAGAAAAAATTAATAAAATTAAGGTTAATACAGAAAAGTCTGCTCATGTCACTTTCACTTTAAAAAGGGGAGACTGTCCACCAGTGATGCTTGACGGGAATGAAATTCCAAAATTTAGATGTGTAAAATATCTTGGTATGCATCTCGATAGAAAATTAACGTGGAAAGAACATATAAATGCCAAACGACAACATTTGAATATAAAATTGAAAAAACTTAATTGGTTAATGGGACCAAAATCAGAACTAAGCCTTGAAAACAAACTTTTATTGTATAAAGTTTTGTTAAAACCAGTTTGGACATATGGGATTCTTGCAGCGGTTTCAGTCAAAAACTTTAAGATCAATAACTAATGCACCATGGTAACTAACAACTCAATACATAATGATCTTGACATTCCATTTATAAAAGAAGAAGTTAAAAAATTTAGTACAAAATATCTCGATAGACTAAGCAACCATGTGAACCCTTTAGCAATAACTCTTCTCGATGAAACAGACGAAATTAGAAGACTGAAAAGATTGCATGTTCTTGATCTCCCTCTTAGGCAATAATTACAGACAGTATTAAGAAATATTTTTATATTTAAAAAATATGTATAAGTCAATTCAATGTATATAATTTGTATTGTTTTCGTTGGAGATCAATAAATTAAGTTAAGATGAATATTGTTATTATATTTGCTTATTATTCATAGAATAGATTGCAAATAAAATGATTCTATAAAAAAAAAAAAAAAAATTGTTCCATTTGTTGTCTTTGTCATGTTTGTTTATAAAGCATTAACCGATTTGTGAAACTTCACATGAATATTGGTTACTGCACTTGACTGTAAATTCAATTAAAATTCAATTAATTAATAACCTTTATACCATCGTAAAACTGGGCGTGGCACTTTACAACAATTAAAAATTTTGACTCTATATACATATGTATATCGAAATTTGCACACATGATTTTTACAAAAATTTTAGAAATGATGCCATTGAAAGCAATCATCAGTACAACCTTAGCTACTTTACAGAAAAATGTTCAAGGACGTGACACAGCCCACAGTATTTATAAACGTTATATTAAGAGAAATTATACCGTAATCGTTATAAAATTTAATGAGGTAAATATACTTGCTATATGGTCTCTTATTACAAAAATTTGATCCAATAGTACTTGTAGGCGTGGCACCTCCCATATAAGCAACTAACGTTTATTGTTATGGATAGTGTGCTATAAGAGTAATCTTCATAAAATTTTGTGTATAGATGTCAGTTACTATAAGCTTTAAAATCAAATGAATGCAGACGCGATTGAATCAGTGGTTGTGGTACCTCCCATATTAACATAAGTTTATAAGCGCTGTTTTATGTGAACTATTGCAGCAATTGGTATGAAATTTTAGTAGCAAATCAAACGCTTGTACGTAAATATTGCCTCAATCGCTCAGAATGTTTCCGAAATTGTTTAAATAAATGATGAAATTCACCTAAACTTATCCTTTTGCGTTTAATTGGATGCAAACCAAATCTTCTTCTTCTTATAAATAAAATAAATTTCCAAATATGAAGCCGACTTTCAAGCAAATGGCTATGACAAACAGCACTTGACAACGGAACTTTTTTTACTAACGTCTGGAATTTAATTTTGTTTTCAATTTGAACTCCATTTGTAAGAAATAAGGCAACTAACGCTCTAGAGTTGCCGCTGAGTATATGGCCACTTGCCACTCTGCGATTTGCCGCTCTACCGCTTGTCGCTCTGACGTTGCCGCTCATTGCGTGGCCGTACCCTAAGGAGAAAAACTGTGGTCTCTCTAGCAGGGATGATATTCGCATATTTGTAAAAGGGCCAAAATTCGAACTAAAATAGGGCTTTTTTGACATAAATAGGGCTTCTGTAAATCAAATCGGATACATATAACCATTTATATACCAAATTTTTTCATTTTATAAAATTTATTTTGTTTAAATTTAATTGTAAACATAAATTTTACATATGAACATTTAAGCGTTTAAGATTTTTTTTGTATAAATCGTTCATTTTCTTCAATAACGTTATAACGCAAAAACGTAAAAATTCAATTAAAATGCTTACCCTGAAATATCTGATTTTTTGAGTTATGACGTTTTTGAAGAAAATGAGCGATATATAAAAGAACTAACCATGGTGAGATCGATTTTTAGAATCTTCTTCAAAAGGAAATGCAGAAACAAACGATACATTTGCAGATTTACCACATAAAATTTAACCTATTATTCAGGTCAACAAATCGAAAAAAAGAAATGTTGGTCCCGAGATATAGTTAGTGGTTTTGTATTAAGTATGTACTGGCAACATTGAAAATATTTTTAATTTTTTTATTTCCTACGTGTCATTTTTGATTAACCGTCAGTAATCGACAGATTTCTATGAATACAAGATTCAGAGGAAGTACCTGTTCCAGCATTTTGTTCCATTCGTGAATCATCATTTGAAGAAGTCATTAATGAAGTGAGTAGCGACAGTGATTTCGAAGGAATACCATCTAAAGAGCTAAAACCTTTTACCCAAGAAGAATTAAATGATTTGATTTGGGATCTTGAACTTTCTAAAGAGTCTGCAGAGGTTTTGGCTTTTAGATTAAAAGAAAAAAACTTGTTGGCGTCAGGTACAAGAACAAGAGAGCAAGACTTGCTACCATTTTTTCAATCGGAAAATGATATGGTTTTTTTTTATGTGCAAGGCCTTATTCTCGAAATGGGTCTCTTTATAGAAAGTTCTAAATGATGTCGTTTGTTGGAGTTACTACAAACTTTCTCGGAAATTACAAGTTAAATAACTGCTTTGAAATTGTAAATGACATGCTAGAGCACTTTAATAACTTAGGATGTACTTAATATGTTCATGAAAGTGCACTGGCTTCACAGTCATCTTGACCAATTCCCAGATAATCTTGGATCCTATAGCGAGGAACAAGGGGAGCGGTTTCACCAGGATCTAAAAGCCATGGAAGAAAGATACCAAGGCCGATGGGATCGCCATATGATGGCTGACTATTGCTGGGGGATGCAATATGAAAGTCCCTACTACACCTCATTCACGAAAGTCGCGAAAAAGAAAGTTCCTATTTAAATAATATAAGTTTTTTTTCATGTAAACTTTTCTTTTACAAGGCAAGTTCTAGAAAACTACACGTATGATATAAACATTTTTGCTAATAATGTATTCAATGTAAGGTCCTTAGATAAAATAAAGGGTTTTAAGGTTAGGCCATACTCGTTTGACTCACTTACATTATATAGATTAAAACTCTCCTTCTTTTTGTCACTATTGCAACCTCTCTACACTTACAACTATAACCCACTTATTAACCGAATGTCGCGCTTTTATACTCAATAGAAAAAATGTTTTTCCAAATTCCGATCCTTTGTCACTTCTGTCCAATCCAAACAAAGAATCTATTAAAAAAATTATCTTATTCTTAAAATCTTGTAACGTGTATCATAAAATTTAATGATCAAACATACTTATGTACTCATATTCGTTTATATCCCTACACTATATTACCTATATTTAAATCATAGTCGCATATTATGTAAAATAACTAGTGTTTCACCGAGGCTACGTGGCAACCTCGTTCTTGGTTACGAGAACGAGGCGAGATGGAGAAATAAATTTTCCTCGCCTCGGCCTCGCCTCGTCCTCGCCTCGTTCTTGAAAACAAGAGCGTTTGAACCAAATCTGAACTCGTAAGACCCATATGCAGATTCAAAATATGAATGTAATTTTTATATTCATATTTATATTAAACTTATATTTTAGTATTTTTTTTTTTTTTTGATTACTATATTTTAAACTCGCATGTGGGTCTTACGAGTTCAGATTTGGTCCGAGCGCTAATGCACACAAGTGCTGGGATCGCTTTCAAGTGACTTCGTCTTGGTTGATCGATTAGGGAAGCATGTGTAAGCATGGCCACCGATGAGGCCATGATACTGAGCATGTAAGATCATTGTTCTTTTTTTTTGTTTTGCATATACATATGTTTCTTATAATTTAGAGAAGGTTGGCTTGGAAAGAATGGACAATGTTATTCCCTCCCATATAAAAAAAGAATTAAATTTATCATATCTCAACCATCATATCTTATTGAATTTACCAAAAATAAAAACACACAGCCGTATAAACCTATCAGGTCTGATGCATACATAACTTTTTTTTCATTTGAATAAAATCCTCGCTTTTTATTGAGGTGCCTTGGCCGAGAACGAGGCGAGACATGCGATAGCAAGGTCTCGTCCGAGGCCGAGGCGAGACTCAAGTCTATAAAACGAGGCGTGACCGAGATCAACTAGAATCTCGCCTCGTCTCGGTCTCGGTGAAACACTAAAATCAACTTCTTCAAATATTTTGTAGTTTGTAAATCAGCTGAAGACCTCTGATGCATTGCTTTTTTATATTAGCTTATAATTTTAATTACAAGTTAATAAATGAATAAATAAAAAAATAAGAGTACAGCTTCTCGGCATAAAAACTAGTGTTGACCATATAATCAAATAAAACTTTTTTCATATAAAAAAATCTCTGATTTGAAATAATTTCAATTTGCAGTTTAAAAAGTCGAAAGCCATTGTATAACTTAAGGGTCTCCTAAAACTTTTTAGGAGAAAAACAAAACACTTAAACTCTATCCCAGTCGAAATTTACTTATCCAATTTAGCTTTCCCATGAAAATTAAGAAATTGTGATTATTTTTCGGTAGAATTTTGCAAAAGGGCCAAAAATGAATAAAAAGGGCCACGGGGCTTTTGAAAATGAAAAGGGCTCAAAAAAGCCCTGAAAGCCCCCAAATATCATCCCTGCTCTCTAGTAGCATCAAAAAGTATATATAATGGAAGAGAGAGATTCGCGCTCACAACAGACTCATGTTGCTGGCTAACTCGTCCGGAGTTAAGGACCGTATACATTTGTAGTTTCAGAACCGACGCAGCAGCGTTTTTGAGCAGCATCAAATATTCTGCGAAACTGAAATAGGAATGAAACGAAATTTCTTATTGCTGTTTCTTTTCATTTTGATTCGGCTAATTTCTTATTTTGTCTTCTCATATGAAAATATGACTGATTTGTTCTTATTGCTATTTCACACATATGCGCTTCTTTCCTTTTGTTTACCTTTACCTTTTTTATGTTAATTTCTTCTTATTGATATCTGCAATATGCAAAAAATTCTATTTCCTTATTACTATTTATGAAAAATATTTAAAAAAAATATAAACATGTAAAAAATATAAAACATATTAAAAAATATAAAAATCAAAAAAATATTTCTTTAATTTTTTTGGATAGCAGGTACTGGGATTCGTACGTGGGTTCTTAAATACAGCTTCTTTGGCCATTTAATTACTGAAAATTCACTTCAACGATTTGGATTTACTACATGTTATGGGATGAAAAATTTATTTTATACTGTGACTTACAAAAAATGACTTTGATGTTAGGAAAAGTCAATCATTGGTGGAAATTACCTTCCAGCACAATGTTGACTTGACCGAAAAATGTGATGAAAACTTCGTTACGTAACGAACGAATTTTCTTTGCATTGAGAAATGCTATTCTTGTGATAATCGTTGAACTGAAAAAACATAAATGTTATGCTATGAAAAAATTATTTTATTTTTGAAAAATACATACATATTTTTAAATTTTTTTTTATTTTCAAACATTTTAGCCATTTTAATAATTAAATATAGTCCATTGAAATGTTACAAAATTTTGGCTGAACCTTGCATTTTGTATAGGACAAGATTTTTTATTTGTGTTGTGTAGAGGGGATCAGTGTGAGTATAAGTCTCAGTTTTCGGGACTGAAGGCCCCCCCCCATTTGGCCACCATTTTAAAAAATTGGTGTAAATAATTTTTCCACGATATCTTAACAGCCGTATGTCTCACAAAATTTTTTTAAAACTTTTTGAGTAGAAAATTGTATTTTCTACAATATTGATTGAAATACTTTTCATCGTAAAATTGAAAATGAAAAAGTTATAGTTAAAAACGACTAAAATTTTCGGGTAAAATATCATATAAAGACTATAACTTTTTTTCCATTGATTTAATTAAAAAAATTCTTCAGACGTTTTTTGTAGACCATTTTATTTCAAACAATTTCCCATACTCATTTCTTAGATTTATTTTTATTGAGAAGCGTTAGGATGGTTGGAAGAGGTGACTTATATGTTATAGTGATTCAGACACAAAGAAAGTTTATAAAAATCGTTCTTCTTTTAGTATATTGTTCTATATGTCCTCCAAAATTAATATGCCTTTTTTCAGAACTTTAAGTACATTCTAGAGGTCGCTCAATCCGCCACAAGCATTCAAGACTATTGAATACGTAGTTGTGGGTGCTAAAGATGATTAACGGCCAGAGACTAATTTTATTATCTCTATAGATGTGGTCTTTGAGCCGCTGATTACGAAAACCAAGGTCCCAAAATCCTAAGTTACTTGCAACACCCACAAAAATACAAAAAAAAAACCCTATTAACGGTATTTTTCACGATAATTTCAAAAATAATAAAAACACATCCAACGAAATTCGCCTTTTTTGATAGTAATTTGTACATGTGGTTCGTTTATGTAAAATTTTATAATAAGAGATATTTCGAGAGGGCAGGGCCAGCCATAGGTAGTGCGAGGCCCATGCAACCAGTAGGTGCGAGGCCTCTTACGACCAGTACTATACACATAATAAAAACCTCTCCCTTAACTCTGATTTTATTTTTTCTTTTTTATACAACGGCATTAGCTTTGTTTTTCACATTCAGCAATTGCAAAAATGTAATTGCATAAATTTTATGCACTGAAAACAAAAGAAAACTCAGATCTTAGCGCCTACAACGCTATAAAAACAGTTCAGTGTATAGTACTGGTCGTAAGAGGCCTCGCACCTACTGGTTGCATGGGCCTCGCACTACCTATGGCTGGCCCTGCCCTCTCGAAATATCTCTTATTATAAAATTTTACATAAACGAACCACATGTACAAATTACTATCAAAAAAGGCGAATTTCGTTGGATGTGTTTTTATTATTTTTGAAATTATCGTGAAAAATACCGTTAATAGGGTTTTTTTTTTGTATTTTTGTGGGTGTTGCAAGTAACTTAGGATTTTGGGACCTTGGTTTTCGTAATCAGCGGCTCAAAGACCACATCTATAGAGATAATAAAATTAGTCTCTGGCCGTTAATCATCTTTAGCACCCACAACTACGTATTCAATAGTCTTGAATGCTTGTGGCGGATTGAGCGACCTCTAGAATGTACTTAAAGTTCTGAAAAAAGGCATATTAATTTTGGAGGACATATAGAACAATATACTAAAAGAAGAACGATTTTTATAAACTTTCTTTGTGTCTGAATCACTATAACATATAAGTCACCTCTTCCAACCATCCTAACGCTTCTCAATAAAAATAAATCTAAGAAATGAGTATGGGAAATTGTTTGAAATAAAATGGTCTACAAAAAACGTCTGAAGAATTTTTTTAATTAAATCAATGGAAAAAAAGTTATAGTCTTTATATGATATTTTACCCGAAAATTTTAGTCGTTTTTAACTATAACTTTTTCATTTTCAATTTTACGATGAAAAGTATTTCAATCAATATTGTAGAAAATACAATTTTCTACTCAAAAAGTTTTAAAAAAATTTTGTGAGACATACGGCTGTTAAGATATCGTGGAAAAATTATTTACACCAATTTTTTAAAATGGTGGCCAAATGGGGGGGGCCTTCAGTCCCGAAAACTGAGACTTATACTCACACTGATCCCCTCTACACAACACAAATAAAAAATCTTGTCCTATACAAAATGCAAGGTTCAGCCAAAATTTTGTAACATTTCAATGGACTATATTTAATTATTAAAATGGCTAAAATGTTTGAAAATAAAAAAAAATTTAAAAATATGTATGTATTTTTCAAAAATAAAATAATTTTTTCATAGCATAACATTTATGTTTTTTCAGTTCAACGATTATCACAAGAATAGCATTTCTCAATGCAAAGAAAATTCGTTCGTTACGTAACGAAGTTTTCATCACATTTTTCGGTCAAGTCAACATTGTGCTGGAAGGTAATTTCCACCAATGATTGACTTTTCCTAACATCAAAGTCATTTTTTGTAAGTCACAGTATAAAATAAATTTTTCATCCCATAACATGTAGTAAATCCAAATCGTTGAAGTGAATTTTCAGTAATTAAATGGCCAAAGAAGCTGTATTTAAGAACCCACGTACGAATCCCAGTACCTGCTATCCAAAAAAATTAAAGAAATATTTTTTTGATTTTTATATTTTTTAATATGTTTTATATTTTTTACATGTTTATATTTTTTTTAAATATTTTTCATAAATAGTAATAAGGAAATAGAATTTTTTGCATATTGCAGATATCAATAAGAAGAAATTAACATAAAAAAGGTAAAGGTAAACAAAAGGAAAGAAGCGCATATGTGTGAAATAGCAATAAGAACAAATCAGTCATATTTTCATATGAGAAGACAAAATAAGAAATTAGCCGAATCAAAATGAAAAGAAACAGCAATAAGAAATTTCGTTTCATTCCTATTTCAGTTTCGCAGAATATTTGATGCTGCTCAAAAACGCTGCTGCGTCGGTTCTGAAACTACAAATGTATACGGTCCTTAACTCCGGACGAGTTAGCCAGCAACATGAGTCTGTTGTGAGCGCGAATCTCTCTCTTCCATTATATATACTTTTTGGGGGAAGTTATGAAGACAAAAATCTGATGTATTTTAAATAGCTGTGTATCATTATAAATAAGATACTTTGCCATTGTAGTGAAATTTGCTTTTATAATATCTTGCTAGAACAAGATATAAAATCATGATAAAGAGACCGCATGTCTCTTACACTTACAAGATATAAAATCATGATAAAGAAACCGCAAGTCTCTTACACTTACTCACAAAAGTTTGTGAATTTGGCTATACGATTGAAAGAAACAGTATTTTACTCAAAGTTTTTCATGAAAATAGTCATACTTATTCACTATTATATTGAAGGAAACATAAACTAACAAATAACATTTCAAAAACATTTAAAAAAAATCCATATTTGATAAGACAATGTATTATATGGGTCGTTCCATTTATAATTTGCCTAATTTTACCCTGACGTGTTTTAACTTGGCTGAAAATTTTTTGAGTGACTAAGCCATTATCTAATAGACAGAAATGTTTTGGACCAATATTTTTGATAAAAAATTAATTTCTTAACTCTGTTCAGAGCCGCTCGTAAATAACACAAAAAATTCATTGGTGAATATAAACAAACAAACACAATTCAAATTCGCTTTCATATTATTTTTAGGTAGCTGTGTACTAGTAGATGACAAAAAAACTGCAATTCTGGAAAAATTAATGCCTAAATGCTGATAGAAAAATAAATTTACTTTTTAAGAAAACATCGATTTTTCGAATACTCCAAAATCGATTTCAGCTTTTTTAGACTCAATATATTCATAACATATAGGAGTTCCATACCTGAAAGTTTCATTTATGTTTATGCACCCTATTTGATTTGACAAGCACTTTTGTAAAAATTTATGAAACTTTAAAATAAAAATTTGGATTTCCATTGATACTTTTGTTAATTTTTCGATGTTTTTTTGCAATTTTTATAATATTTTCGAAATCATCAGCTTTTTTCAATTTTTTTAAGTTTTCTATTTTTTTGAAAATTTCAAAAATTTTTGAAATATTAAAAATTTCAAAAAAAAAGTTGAAAAAGTTAAGTTTTTCAATTTATGCCAATTTTTGAAATTTTTAATATTTCATAAATTTTTGAAATTTTCAAAAAAATAGAAAACTTAAAACATTGAAAAACTTTTAAAAATTGAAAAAAGCTGAAGATTTCGAAACTTCGAAAATATTATACATATTGCAAAAAAAACATCGAAAAATTAACAAAAGTTTCAATGGAATATGCAAATTTTATTTTGAATTAACTTCACAACTTTTTCAACAAAAACAAGTTAAAGTGTTATCTTCGGCCCGGCCGAAACTCACATACCCTACACTGCACTGAAAGTCGTTTTTAAATAAGTGTTAAAAGACGTTGAAGAGGTTGAATAAGTCGAAAGAATTTTGAAATGTAAAAAAGATCGAAAGAAGTTGAAAAATGTTCAAACAGTTGTAAAAGACTGAAAAGGTCGAAAAAATATGGAAACCATTGAAGAAAGTTCAAAGAAATTCAAAATGTCGAAAATATATGAAAAATGCTAAAAAATGTTGAAATAATATGAAAATGTTCAAAAAAGTTGAAGGAGTTCAAAATCGCTGAAAAAGTCTTAAAAATAAAGAAAATAATGAAGAAAAATGGAAAGGTTGAAAAAGTCAAACCAATACATATCGGATATATTGGAAAAAGTTAAAAGGTTGATAAAGTCAAAAGAATATGGACAATATTGAAAAAAAAATCGAATAAAAACTAAGAAATTTAAATGTACCATGCCCACTTCTCCAATTCCGCCTACTTTTGGGTTACTAAAGCATATTCGTTATTGACATCCACATAAAATTTAGGGCGGTAACACACCCACTGGTGTAATCTGGTCCGATTTTTATCCAGAAATAGCTTTTTATAAGCAACACTCTTTCACAAAGTTTTAATATGATTGATCACATATTTCGAAATACAGTGGCTCAAACGCTTAATCGTACATACTCAACGTTTAACTTTAAAATAGTTTTTCGAATTGATACATATATTTTATTTCGAAAAAAAAACATATTTTCCTTTTATTCAGAGTCTACTATATTTCATCAGTTACACAAATTAAATTTGTTCTCAGCATTTTTATAATGACAAACAAAAACAAACAAAATCACAAAATTCATGTCAAAACGCATAATCGTACATAAGTAGGCGACGACAGGATGCCGTTATTTTATAAGCGTGTGGTCAAATTGCGTAACAAATTTACCAATAAATGCTTCTGTTTCTTGTTTGTCATAAGTTTTAAAGTTATAAGGTTAGTTGATGCACAATGGCACCGTCAGGAAAACAAACAACCATAAAAGAACGAGAGCTCATTGTTAAATTGCATAATGATGGAATAACTTTAAGAGAAATTGGAGATTTAGTGAACAGATCTCATTCTACAGTTCAATATATTATCAAAAGATATAAAGATGACTCTTCCATTGTAAATAAAAGCCGCCTAGGGCAAGGAAAAAAGATAAATGATCGCGAAGAACGCATTATTTTAAAATAAGTAAAAAAAACCCTTTTGTTACAGCTGTAAAAATTAATAAAATATTCAAAGAAATGACTAATAAGATTTGTGATGAAACAATTCGAAATGTTATGTATCATGGGCGATGGCCCGGAAGAAGCCCTACAGTGGAACAATATTTCACCAGAGATATGCAAAAACTTGGTTGAGTCGATGCCAAGACGCTTGAATTATGTAATAAAGGCTAAAGGACATGCCAGTTAAGGTATTTTACCTGTATAGGGAGTGACACGCCCACTCGTGCTATTTCGCCCACTTTTGATTCAGGTATACCTTATAGCAAGTAAACCACATAAATTAAATTTCATACAAATTGTTGCAATAGTTCAATCAATAAGCGATTACAATTTTATGGTAATATAGGAGGTGCCACGCCCACTACTACCACTACATTTAATTTCAAAGCCCATAGCAGGCGATACCTCTAACCCAAATTTTATGAAGATTACTCTCATAGCACACTATCTATAACAGTAACCTTTTTTTGTTTGTATGCGAGGTGCCACGCCCACATGTTCCATTGCACCAAATTTTTGCAAAAACATACCTTCTAGCAAATATATATGCCTTATTAAATTCCATAACGATTACGTTGTTAGTTCTCTTAATATAACGTTTAAAAATATTGTGGGCTGTGCCACGCCTTTCAACGAGTTTTTTCAGTTAAGTGGCAGAGCTTGTGTTGATGACTGCTTTTAGTGGCATCATCTCTAAAATTTTTATGAAAATATTTTGAGCCACTTTTGAGATATATGGAATCAAAATTTTTAACTGTTGAAAAGAGCCACGCCCACTTTTACGATTCCGCCCAATTTTATCTTATTTCAAGATATATTTGAAATGTACCTGTTTACCAAATTTCATCACAATATCTTGCACGGCTTACGAGATATGGTGGTATAAGGGCTAACATTTAGGGCTGCGCCACGCCCCTGTAGGAAGCTTTGAAAACTTGAAACCTAGCCTAATCCAAATTTTGTTCACATGTGCACCAAATTACCAAGTTTCATCAAAATCGCTGCAACTTTTTTCAAAATTGGCCTGGGTATATGTACATAGGGTATGGGCGGTAGGCGTGTCCGTGAACAGATTTCGCCCATTTTCAATAGCAAGATGCCTGCAAGAAGATGTGACCTGTGTGTGAAAGTTTCATTCAATTAGCCCTCTTGGTTTTCCCGTAAACAGACAGACAGGCAAACAAACAGACAGACAGACGGACATCGCTAAATCAACTCAGGTGGTGACGCTGATCAAGAATATATATACTTTTCCATATATGCCACGCCTCCTTCTATTTGTTACAAAAGGAAGTACAAAGTGAATATACTCTCGGTGTAGGGTATAAAAAAAAATTATGTGATTATGTTGTGTTATGGCAGTTAAAAAGGTGTCTAACCGTTTTGCAACTACCTACATTGATTACAAAAGTTTTATACTTACGTTTGCGCACATTAGAACATGAACTAAAGCAAATTAAAGATTTACAGTTAATAGAGATTGGTGTGATGACTTTGTATTTTTTTCAATCTTTTTGCGGAATTACTGTCATCATGTATCATCTCTCTTAATGAATTAAATATTTAAGGCAAAATACATATATGTAATCCCAAAAGTATTAAAATTTATTCCAAAATTTCTAACCGGTAGCTCAGTTGAGCCTGACAGAATAATGTTGCGTTTTCAACGTTTGGTTATCCTGTCTGTTACGCTGGATCAGCTTGGAAATACAAGATAGACAACTTAACTTCGAACCAGCTAGGGAATCAAGGTGGAAACTGAAACTACCGTATGGTACTAAAAACTGAAAACTGCGCGGACAGAGTTTATGTCCAATTCCGTTGAAATTTAATGAAAAAATCGACTTACTAAAACGTAGAAAAAGACTGCCTTAAGTGCCAAGATATTGCGTTTTGGGGTTTTTAGTTGAATGGGGGTCGCCACCCACTGTTGTACAGTCATGCCCACATTTTTCGTGTGACTAATAATGCGGAAAAAATTGATTGTTGATTGAATTATTTTTATAGAACTTTTTCCTCTAAAAGTTGGATTAATTTATTTAAAATTTTATCTTCGCGTTGGGTTTCAATTTGCATTTTTTTTCTAGCATATTAGCGTGAAAAAATTTCTATTTTCTAAATTTTTTAAAATTGCTGTAGCTATTCTAGATCACGTCAACTAAGCCTTACCTTAGTGAAAGTACGTCTAAATCAATAGTGACGCTTTTTGCGTTTCATTATACACACCTAATTTCAAATCACACCTGTGCTAATGAAGTTTCATTTAAAGAAAGAATTTAACCGGTTACAGCCCAAGCAAAAAAAAATTTTGAATTTCCAAAAGTTTTTTAGAGGAATTGGGGACAGAATACGTGAAACCGACATGTATGAAAAGTTTCTCAAAGTTTTTTATTTAAATCAGTAGCTGCAAGTGGTAGAAATTGGTGTACGGAAAATTTTTTTAAAAAAAAAGTTGTAGCAATAATTTTTGCCAGTCAAAGTTTTCATTAACCTTTTTTTTAAAATGTTACAAGTTTTGAACAATTTGTCTGATCAATTCGGCACCTGCTTAATCTGTCCCCACCTAGACAACGAAACTGCCCCACTTTTCAGAATTTCAAAAAACTACACAATTCTCGAAAACTTTTTAATGCAATCGAATCTTAACTTAAAATTTCACTTTCTCACATAATAACATAGCTGGTCACAAAAAACCGTATTAAAATTCAAAGAACTATTATTGAAAATCGTTAACTTACCTGGTATTCAAAAGTACAGCGAAGAACAAAAAAACACAAAAATGCATGCAACTTGTTTGAGCCCGATTTCACATACATCAAACTAAGAGAGTGAGTATGTATTCGATAAAGGTTGCGTTCGGCATGATAAATAGTTCTAAAATAAGAGTGCGTCATATCGAAATGGGCCTTGACAAATGTGCCCCACTTTACCATATTTTGGATCATTGTCCTGATGCAACCTCCATTTAAGTGGCATTTCTACATCGGCATATGGCAATATCACATTTTTTAGTATGTCAACGTACACGAAGTGATCCAAAGTTTCTTAAATCCTATGAATTGGCCCAATACCTTGACCAGAAATGAGATCCCAGGCCATTACACTGCCATCTCCATTCATTACAGTGGCTTTGCAATACTTAGAATACTTAGATCGAGAAATTTCGCGTTGGAGGATGGAGGTGGAGGATTTTCCTCAAAAACAATTCCTTTCAAGCTCTGACCGTTTTTGTGAGGACTTGTATGAGAAAACTACAAGAAGAAACAAAGGCGGCAGATATGTTGTATCGCTTCCTTTTAAAGAAGAATTTACTAAAACTGTACGTCTGGGTCAATCACGGTCTGTTGCATATGCGCAGTTCATTGGAAATGAAGCACGTTTGTTCAAGAACATTGAATTGAAGAACAAATATGACAACGTTGGGCATGAGTACTTTGATTTAGGTCGCATAAAAAAGGTTTCTTCACCACTATTTTCAGCTTCTAACTACTATTTGCCGCATCTTGCTGTCATTAAGCATCGACTAAAGTTCGTGTCCATCTTCAAATGGAAAAGCCTTAATGACATTCTAGATATTGGTCCTGTTTTGCAAACCGATTTAACCCTCCTTATTCTAAAATGGCGATTCTATAAATTTGTTTTCAATAGCGATATTCAAAAGATGTATAGCCAAATCTTAGTTAACCGTGACCTTACACCTTTCCAGCGGATTCTATTTCGCGACTCAGTCAATCAAGATATTTGTGACTATGAGTTGAAAACAGTGATTTTTGGAGTCAACTGTGCTCCGTACTTGGCGATTTGTACGCTTTTAGAACTTGCTAAAATGTCCAAGGATCTTATCCACTTGCTAGCAATATTCTTCGCGCATCAATGTACATATGTTGATGATGTGCTAGCAGGAAGACATAGCATATCTGAAGCCATCCAGGCAAGAGATGAACTTATTGCTGCTTTTCATACTGCGGGGCTTGCTCTACGAAAATGGACTTCAAATTCATAAAACATACTACAGGGTCTACCACGGGATTATCTATTTAATGAAAAATTTCTAGAGCTGGAAACAAGCAGTAATACAAAAACTCTAGGAGTGCGTTGGAATGTGCGCGTTGACAACTTCTACTTCTGTGCAAAGCCGCTAGAACAAAAGGCTGAGTTTACGAAACCCGAAGTCCTATCGCAAACCTCAAAGCTCTTTGACCCAGCTCGTTTGCTTGTTTCATGCATAGTTCTAGCGAAAACTCTTATTCAAAATATATGGCTAGAAAAAATTGGATGGGACGAAAATCTTCCCGAAAATTGTCTACAAGCTTGGCATAATTTACTAGCAAATTATTATGCAATAAATCTGATCCAAATTCCGATTGATTTCACTCCAGATTGTGGGATTCAGTTCAATACATTTTGCGATGCTTCCGAAAAAGCATATGCTGCTTGCCTTTATGTATGCATTAGTTCCAAATCAGGTGTTATTTCCACAAATTTACTGGCTGCAAAAACTAAGGTTGCACCAGTAAAAAATATTTCAATTCCGAGACTTGAGCTATGCGGCGCAGTTCTCTTGGCCGACATGGTAGATTCCATTATTCCCTCATTAGAAATTCCGAAATCAAAACTGTTTTGCAAGAGAGATTCCACAATTGTGTTGGCGTGGTTACAAAAACCGCCATTTCTTGATGACCAAAATATACTCAGGGTATGTGGCAGACTTGTTTCCTCTCCAACGATGTCATATGATGAGCGGCATCCTATCATTGCACCTTATAACTGTTAATTTTCTCGTCTAATAATCCAATTCACCCATGAAATTTCTCTGCATGGAGGAAACCAGCTGATGTTGCGATTAATCTGTCTTCAGTTTTGGATTTCAAAGGTGAGGAATTTAATAAAAACCACCATAAATAAATGTAAAACGTGTTTTGTGTATAAACAAAAGCTCAGGACACATATAATGGGCGTTTTACCTCCAGAGCGTACAACCTTCTGTCGTCCTTTTGCTCATACTGGACTTGACTTTGCAGGTCCATTTGAAATTAAAAATAACACAGGTAGAGCCTGTTTAAAAAACTTTTGAAGAGTTTTTCACACATCTATAAAAAGTAGAAATATGCCTTAATTCGCGTCCCATATCACCCATGTCAGATAATCCTGACGATCCGCCTGCCCTGACTCCCGGTCATTTTCTAATTGGAGGCCCCTAACTAGCCCCAGTCAGCCGAAAATCCAGGAAACTGCAGTTTCTTTAATAAATCGTTGGCAAAAGGTAAAAGCTATTCAGCAATTTTTGTGCTCACAATGGAAAAATGAATATTAAAAAGAGCTCCACAAGCGGAACAAGTGGAAAAATCGACAAATTAATATTGATAAAAACACTTTGGCTGTCGTGCGCGAAGATAATCTTCCTCCTAATGAATGGCGCTTAGGAAAAGTAACAAAAGTTTATTTCGGTATTTCGTCGCGTACGTGAAATTGGTAGTACTTCCTCAAGAACAATAAGTTATGTCAATATCCATACTTTACTCCCTTTTTAAATCTAGCTACAATATGAGTCCTCGTAAATACAGCAACAATCGTCATGGCCCGTCACTACGCTAACTCCTTACAAACATAGAACATTCCAATGTCGAATTTGCAAGAAAAATCATGCAAGAAAAATCATGTTCATGCCTTGGCATGAACATGAACCAAATGATGAGAGCAGTCCTTATCCATAGATACTGCTCAAACTGTTTGGCACACCAGCATTCCAATAGAACATGCTTGAGTAGAACAGGATATCATTATTGTCACGAAGACCATCACACTCTACTACATCTCCATGAACGCCTTAGAAACCAATCCAACGGCATTTTGGCATCACGGCCATCCGAACCACCTACGGTTTCTTCCATACTAAGCCAACACGTTGTGACGCTGCTACCAACAGTCATAATAAAATTACAAATAGATAAAAAGGTCCATATTACTAGGTGCTTCATCGACTCTTGTGCTCATGCAAGTCGCATCTCCGTCAAGCTGATCCAACATCTGAAAATCCCTACATCCACACTTGGAACCGATAAGATTTGTACTGTAACTATTCGGTCACGATCCGATAACAATGTAAAAATTGAAGCTATAATGCGGGTAAATAATCGGATAAATATGAAAACCTCAAGAAAATCATTATGTTCCACTACAAAAGAAAAATTTTCCAACTTGCAAAATACTGTTTTCGGCTGTATTCTTTCCGGCACTAGCGCAACCTAAGTAATTTTTTATATACGCACTGAATTTTTTATTAAAATACTGAGTCAATGAATTTTTAATGCAAACACACAAACATATATGATATATTAAGATATTTTTTATTCGAAATTTAACATTCAATATTTTCAGCATTTAAGTTTGAATTGGAGGGTGGAGCTGTTTGTAGAAGTGGGAAAAGTTCCTGATCGCCACTCACTTGGGAGTGGCCAGGGATGATTCTTTTGCAAGCAGCTCACAAACTTCCGGCCTTTTTGGCCAAGTATCCTCTGGAGATCCCTTGGACATTATATAAAAAATTCCAAAAATTTTCTAAATTCCAAAAATTTTTTAAATTTCTTAAGTTTTCAAAATTTTCAAAAGTTGAAAAATTTCAAATAAAAAATTTCAAAAATTTTCAAAAAAAATAGAAAAATTAAAAACATCGAATAACTTTAAAAAATTGAAAAAAGCTGAAGAATCCAAAATACCAAAGAATATATAAAAATTTCAAAAATTGCAAAAATTTCTAAAAATTTTTAAAATCGCCTTGTGAGAAGGCGAGTCTTTCCTAGACTTAAAACTTGGAATATGTGTGTAGGGATTGGGTCCCACCACACATTATCATCATTTCCAATGAAAACCAAATCAGCCCAAACTACGATGACGACCACTGCAAACGAAAAACGGACAATGATTTACGGATATGCACCTGGAATGTCCGGACCCTCCATAGGGAAGGTGCAACTATCCAACTGGCGGAAGCCCTCGTAAAAATAAAGGTTGACATCACCGCCATCCAGGAGATGCGATGGAAAGGACAAGGCTGCTCTAAACGGACGAACTGTGATATCTACTACAGCGGCCATGCGGAGAGGCGCGAATTTGGTTGCGGATTCGTTGTAAGTTGAAAATTACGCCACCCAGTTTCCCGGTTCACGCCAATAAACGAAAGGTTGGCTACGATCCGTATCAAGGCAAAATTCTTCAACATAAGCCTAATTTGCGCGCACGCCCCGACGGAGGAAAAGGACGATGCTACCAAGGATGATTTCTACGCGAGCCTAGAGGACATGTATGACCGTTGTCTGACCTACAATGTAAAAATAGTCCTCGGTGATTTTAACGCGAATTTCGGAAGAGAAGGCATCTTTTGCGCTACAGTCGGTCAGTTCAGTCTCCACGAGACCACTTCAAACAACGGTCTGAGACTGATCGACTTCGTCGCGGCGCGAAACATGGTAGTTAGTAGCACCAGATTTCAACACCTCGACATTCACAAGGCCACCTTGCTATCGCCGGATCAAAAAACGAAAAACCAAATTGATCATGTTGTGATCGACGGAAGGCACGCTTCAAGCATTCTGGATGTGCGTACATTTCGGGGGGTCAACACCGACTCCGACCACTATCTTGTTGCAGCTAAGATCCGCATGCGGCTATGCAATGCGAAGAATGTACGCACGGGAATGCAACGAAATCTGGACGTTGCCAAGCTGCAATCACAACGGACTGCCGAGGCGTACTCCGCTCAACTCTCGGTTAAGCTCAACCAACCAACCTCTGGAACCGACGACGCCGGTGGACTTTGGACACACATCCCCACTCCATGCGCGCTGCTGCCGAGGAAGTCATTGGTTTTCGACGCCCACAACCTCAAAACCAATGGTATGACCAGGAGTGTCGCGATGCGACTGCTGAAAGCAATGCCGCATACAAGAAGACGCTGCAGTCAGCCGCAACGCGAGCCTTGCGAAAAAACTACCGCGAAAAGAGGAAGGAAGAGAGGCGCATTTTCAGACGTACAAAAAAAGGAAGCAGAAAAAGCGTGAGGAACTTGAGGTGTACCAGGGCAAGAAGGATGCACGAAAATTCTATCAACAAGTTAAGCGTCTAACTCAAGGTTTCAAGCCCGGAGCATCAACTTGTAGAGACGAAAATGGAAATCTGGTTACAGATACACAGAGTGTACTGAGGTTATGGAGGCAGCATTTCTCCAACTTACTTACGGGCGATGATTCCACCAATTCCGCCCAGAGAGAATGCAGTACGATACCACCAATCGTTGATAACGCAGTGGAAGTACCATCAGCTAGCCATGAAGAGGTTCGAGTTGCTATCCAGCGACTCAAAAACAACAAAGCAGCAGGTGCTGACGGCCTGCCAGATGAGTTGTTTAAAGCTGTTGGCGGTGAATTGATAAGGTGCATGCATCAACTCATCCGCAAAATATGGCTAGCGGAAAGCATGCCCGACGATTGGAATCTCAGCGTGCTTTGTCCTGTAATGAAGAAAGGAGACCCGACAATCTGCGCCAACTACAGGGGTATCAGTCTTATTTCCATCGCATATAAGATCCTCTCGAGCGAATTGT
Organism: Tricholauxania praeusta; assembly: GCA_949775025.1. Classification (NCBI taxonomy): domain Eukaryota; kingdom Metazoa; phylum Arthropoda; class Insecta; order Diptera; family Lauxaniidae; genus Tricholauxania; species Tricholauxania praeusta. Next base: position 115,612,637 of record OX459028.1, read on the forward strand.
GTGAAAGATTTTTTTTTTTTTTTTAACTTCATTTTCTTTTATTGTATCTTCTCTTAAGAGACTAACAATAAGTATTAAAATCTTAAACTAGGTAACATTATTATTGTGAATAAAAACGATTGTCTTCGTGGTCGCCGAGACGAACTTGGTCCCGGTCGACCACTTTGGGAGTGATTAGTGCCTCCAGGACGTTCTTGAGGTGGTAGCCGAGACAAACTAGGTCCCGGTTTAGCACCCAAAAAAGACCGAGAAGACACTGTTTCAACTCTCTTCCTGCTACTCTCTCCAATTCACCGGAAAGTGGCCGAGACGAACTAGGTCCCGGTCTTACACCCTCAACGGAAGGGGAGCTGGCGGCGATAAGTTGCCAAGTGTGCCCAAGACGAGCTAGGTCCCGGTACAAAGTCCTCATATGATTCTTGATGATTACGTGTAGTGCCTCGGGGGAAGGGTAAACGTTTGAGCTGTTTAGTTTGGTTCGGTGTAAGTGACTTGCATAGAAGGGCGATCCTTTCTTTTTAATCTGGAGCGACTTTCTATGTTTGTTAAATTACGAGCCAATGGATTCGGATGATGCAGCAACCTTATGGCGTAGGTTTGCTTGATTCTGTTAATTTCATATTTTACCATGGGGATGCATAGATCTCTGTGAATGTTTTCATTCCGTATATACCATGGGGCACCTGTAAGTATTCTTAAGATTTTGGACTGAGCCCGTTGTATTAGTTCAATGTTTGAGGAGCTGGCGTTACCCCATAATTGGATACCATATAACCAAATTGGCTTAATGATTGTTTTGTACAAAAGGATTTTATATTCAAGCTTCAAATGGGAACGATGATTAATTAACCAGTGAAGACTGGCGGTTTTTAACTTTAACTGCGTTTTTTTGGCTTCAATATGCTTACGCCATGTTAATCGTCGATCTAATTGAATACCTAGATATGTAACAATTTCACCCTGTGGGACTGAAATATTATTTAGTACAATTGCAGGGCATTCACCACGCCTAAGAGTAAAAGTAACTTGCTTGCATTTTTGCTCATTTATTTTTATGCGCCATAGCGATAACCATTTTTCAATTGATTTCAAATGAAACTGGAGGTTTCGAGAAGCTTCCAAAGGGCAACGGTTACAACTTAAGACTCCGGTATCATCTGCGAATGTTGAGATGGTAGTGTTGGCACTGATTGGTAAGTCTGAGGTATACAATACATATAGAAACGGTCCTAGTACGCTACCTTGAGGGACACCTGCTCTTATATTGAAGTGAGTTGAAATAAAATTCTTGTATTTTATTTTAAAAAGCCTGCTTTCGAGGTAAGAAGTAAATATTTTATGAACATTAAGAGGCAATAGGTGTTCAATTTTTTTGATAAGGCCTTCATGCCATACTTTATCAAACGCCTGTGCGACATCGAGAAATATTGCAGTGCAGTATTCACTGCGCTCATAAGCCTTTCTTATTTCATTTGTGATCCTATTAACCTGTTCGATTGTGCCGTGTTGTTTTCGGAAGCCGAATTGGTGAGGCGGTAATAAGTTTTTATCAGTAATATATGGCATTAATTTTGCTAGAATTAATTTTTCAAATAATTTTGACAAGCAAGGTAAAAGGCTTATGGGTCTATGCGATGACGGTAGTGTATGATCTTTCCCATGTTTTGGTATCATGGTTATCAACGAGTTTTTCCATTCTTTTGGGTAATATCCGTAATGAATTATAGCATTAAAAAGCCTGGTCAGAAAGATGACACCTGAGGGAGGCAGTTCCTTAATCATTTTGGGAGTGATGTTACCACACCTAGGGGCTTTTTTAGGACACATTTCTTGAATTAAACTGATTAAAGTACTGCTATGGAAACTCATTTGGATAGTATCGGTGTTTATTGGCAGTTGGGAAGGCATGAAACCTTGAATATACGGATTTGGTTGAAAAACTGTACTTAAGTGATTGACAAAAGCCTCAGCTTTTTCTGCATCACTTCTAGCCCAATTTCCATGTAGGTCTCTTATCGGAGATTCACTTTCAGTGGGTGCTCTAATTTTTTTGGTGGCTTTCCACAAGGATTTTAGTCCATTAGCATTTGGGGCAAGTTTCGAGACATATTTTTGCTGTTCCACGTCTTCCTTGTTTTTTAACGCAGACCTAAGTTTGTATGTAGCAATTTTTAGGTTTGCTTTAGAAGTTGGGGATCTATGGACCTGCCACTCTCGCCTTAACCTACGCTTATCTGCTACAAGAATTTCAATTTCTCTGTTAGTAATGAAACGGGTTTTTGTATTTTTCTCAGCCTGATCAGGTGTTGAGTGCTCAGCAGCAGAATACAGTATTGTATTAAAAACGGCAACAGCATCGTCAATATGCTCGTTGTGTTCTATCGAATAGGTTGAGTGGATGTGTGAGCTTATTTATTTTTTGTACCTTAGCCAGTCAGTCTTATGCGATGTTAGTCTCAAAGGGGGCTTAAGGTCAACTGATTTCTCTAAAAGACAAAAAATGATTGGAGAATGATCTGAAGAGAGTTCAAAATTTGTCTCGGCTGTTAATAAGGTTCTATCGATACATCTTGTGATGGCGAAATCAATGAGGTCTGGGATTTTCCTTCGGTCGGCTGGCCAATATGTTGGTTGACCAGACGAAGCATAGTCGAATGTGGTGCGATGTTTCATTAACATATTATATAATTGTTTGCCTTTAGGGTTTATAAGACGAGATCCCCAGTATGTATGTTTGGAGTTATAGTCTTCAGCAGCTAAAAAACTAGTTCCCAAAGTATCGAAAAATTCTTTGCCGAAACAGTAAGGTTTTTGGAATGGTTTTGTAGGCAAATAGAGGTAGCCTTAATATAATTTTTGGAAAAGGGTTCTAGGCAGTAGTGTTTAAGGCGATTTCGAACTAAAATTCCTGAGCCCCCGTGAGCTTTGCCATCAGGATGATTGGTTTTGTAGAATTTGTATCCTGGTATATGAAAATTTTGCTTGTCTGTAAGATGAGCCCCTGAAACAAGCATTAAATCAATTTTTGCATGGGTTATTATGTAATTTCATTTTTATTTTGGCTGATGCCGTTTGCATTCCAAGCACAAATTTTTAGCTGACTTATTTTTGCGCAATCAAAATTTGAAGAAGCTGGTTTTGGGTTGGGAATATATTTGGAATTAAGTTTCGGTTTACTTTCCTTTTTTCAGAGATTCTAGCTTTTAGCTCTTTATAAATAGGACAACCCCTGTAGTTTGCAGTGTGATCCCCTTGGCAGTTAGCGTACTTCTTTAAATTGATCTCTTTTTTCAACTTGTTTGAACACTTAGAAATGTGGTGAAGTTCTCCACAAGCGACACAGACAGACAGTATGTTTTTGTATGCCCATACTCTTGGCAGTTAGTACACTGTACCGTACCGTTTCTTTTATGAGGTTCCTCTACCACCACACGACGGTGAAGCAAATATTCAAGTTTATAAATTGGGTGGACCTCATTCTTTTTTAATTTAGTAGAATCAGGACAAAGATCAACCTTAAACATAGGTTGTGGAACCTTATCCTTGTTTACTATATTTATTACAGCTTTAGCATCGAAATTTTTCAGACCTAAAGCTTCTTTGATTTCAGCAGGGTCAACAGAGGATTCAATACCCTTAATAATAACTGTAATATCTTTACTGCTTTTAAGCTGGTATGTGTAATAAGATTTATTACTGTCGTTAAAGTTTTTCGCAATAATGCGGAAATATTCCTCGCTTTTTACTTGAATCTTCGTTTCATGAAGATTACCTCTAATTAAGAGAACAATAAAAAAGGCATCTTTCCCTATAAGCTGTGTTAGCTTTGCTACTAAAGCGTTTGAGCTTCGCTCACGCAAATAAATTGGAGGCGGCTTAAAAGTTTTGGGTGGTTCACTAGCATTGTTTTCATTAAGTTCGCTTAATGGTGCAAATCGATTGCCAGATAGAACATTTGAAGGTGTAACGAAATTGTTAGTTTTATTTATCTTTGAATTTCCTACATTCCCTTTTTGAGGGCTGAGCTTTCGCTTTGAATTCAAAGTTATGTAACGATCTATACCTGTTTGAACTTTATTTTTTCCTTCAGTTGATCGTGCCTTAGGAATAGTACCGGTAGAGGTTGATTGTGATGTTGAATAATTATTTACAGCCACCTGGGTTGAATAGCTATTTTCCTTCATAGCAGGAGAGCTAGATTTTTCAGCTTTTTGCCTGCTCTGTTGCTCCTCTTCTTGTAGAAACTATTGTTGTGGCGACGATTGTTGTTGTAACAAATGTTGTTGTTGTTGCTGTTGTTGTTGTTGTAACAACTGTTGTTGTAGTAACTGTTGTTGTTGTAGCAAGTGTTGTTGTGGTAACTGTTGTTGTTGAAGCAACTGTTGCGGTTGTTGTTGTTGTTGCTGTTGTTGACTCCCTCCAGATGGAGGAGAGCGGCTCAACGTCATAATGTAATAAAAACAATATTACTATTAGGATTTTTTTTTTTTTTTTTTTAAAGTTCCAGTACCCAATATTATGTGAATAAACAGAAGCAACTTTTTTTTAGCCACTTCTGTCATCCACATAATTTGTTGCAGACTTTTAGGATCTGTCAACAAAAAAGAAAAACTGGTTTCCCTGGTTTCTTAAAAGCGTAGCCTGGAGCTTTTTTTCACGAACAGCTGTTTTTGGCGGAGCGCCAATTCTCAACACTTAGTTAAATTTGTTGTTGCAGTTTAAATGCAAAAGTTACCTCGTTGTTTGCTATATTAGCACCACAAAAAACAGCAAACTTTCAGCTTGCCTGCCAATCGCTGAGCCTTAGCAGTCAATAAAGCTGCGAAAACGCGTATTTTAATATGAATTTATTACCGAAATTAAATTAGAAAAATAAACTTCGCACAAAGAACTGTCACCACTTATCACCACAATCTGCGCCAACTACATGGGTATCAGTCTTATTTCCATCGCATATAAGATCCTCTCGAGCGTATTGTGTGAAAGATTGAAGCCGTATACAGAAACGCTGATCGGATCCTATCAGTGTGGCTTTAGACCTGGTAAGTCCACCATAGACCAGATTTTTACACTACGCCAAATCCTGGAGAAAACCCATGAATATCAAATCGACACTCACCATGTCTTCGTCGATTATAAAGCTGCGTTCGATAGCCCAGTGCGGAATTGCCTATACGCAACAATGTCTGAGTTCGGTATACCTGCAAAGTTGATAAGGCTCTGCAGGATGAAGTTGAGCAATACGTGTAGCTCCGTCAAGGTAGGGAATGACCTTTCCGGAACTTTTAATACCGAGCGAGGTTTCAGACAAGGCGACCCGCTCTCGTGCGATCTCTTCAATTTTATTATGGAGGGGATCGTACGAAAAGCCGGTGTGCATCATAATGGCACCATTTTCTTCAAAGGTGTTCCGCTTCTTGCTTACGCTGATGATATTGATATTATCGGTCGGAGTAAGACAGATGTTACTGCTGCTTTCACTGCTATTGAAAAGGAATCAGCCAAAGTGGGTTTGACGGTAAACGAGGGCAAGACGAAATACATGATGTCTACTAACAACAACAAGAGAGCACGGGATCTAGACTCTCATGTTACAGCGGGCAACTGTAAATTAGAAGTTGTCAAGGAATTCATTTACCTTGGCACTGCCGTAACCAGCAACAACGATGTCAGTCTGGAGATTAAGCGGAGAATAACAATTGCTAATAGGTGCTACTACGGTCTCAGTAAGCAATAACGTTGCAGAGCTCTCTCTCGATCGACAAAGCTCACACTCTACAAGACGCTCATTCTACCTGTGCTTCTTTATGGCGCTGAGGCATGGGTGGTTTCGACAACAGACGCAGCCGCTCTTGGGGTGTTCTAGAGGAAAGTTCTCCGCAAAATCTTTGGTTCTGTTCGAGTTGGCGACGACTATCGCATTCGAATGAACCACGAGCAGTGTGAGCTCTACGCCGACATTGACATAGTTAAGCGTATAACAATACAGCGACTACGCTGGCTGGGTCATGTCCATCGTATGGATAAAGAAGCTCCAGCGAAAAAGGTATTCGAAGGGAAGGTCCCCGGTAAACCACGAAGAGGGAGACCATGCCTCCGGTGGATAGACCAAGCTGAGGAAGCCCTAACCGCGCTGGGCATTAACGATTGGAGAAGGCGCGCGCAAAACAGAGGCGCCTGGCGAGAGCTAATGAGGTCGGCCGTAACCTGACAACGGGTTGTTATGGCCATCTAAGTAAGTAAGTCAGTAAGTTTGAACTGAATTTTATAAATATGTATTAATTAAAAACTACCTATATGGAATTAAATTTTTTTTGCAGCGTACTGCAAGGCGGGCGGCGATGTTTAGGTGAAACATTGCATAATTTTAGGATTAAGTCTTAAAATATTTATCTTTAAGCTTAAGCAGGGATGTTGCTTTGCATAAATCTTGAAGCCATTTTATAGTAAATAAGATTTATTATATCAGTTGTGTTTTTTGGAAAAAAATTTTATTATAATTTGTTTTTGTACAGAGTTTTTATGTTCAGTACTTTTTGTGCAAAAAACCACAAAAATAAAAAAAATAATAATAAAAATAAAATAATAAATAAAATTTTGTTCCAAAAAACACAACTGAAAAAATTGCCCTCGGTGACCTCGTCGATATTTACATGTAGCACTTGGAACTACGTTCGTATCGCCAGAAAAGCCTTCAACGGAGCGCTAGTCAAAAAATGTGTGATATCAAAGAGATTACAAGGTCAATTGCATTAAAATGTAGAAGTTTTGTTTTGTTTTTTGCTGTGATTCTTAACTGATCAACGCAAGAAATAGAACATAGTAGGCTTGCAGACTACTATACTGCCGTACTAAGCGAAAAAGATGTATCTCAAAAAAATTCATTTCGAGATAATTGATGTTTTGTTTATGTCAGTTTGTTGAAATACCTGTAAAATTGAGATAGAGGAAATTTGCTTAGTAGATTTTTTATATGATTGAACTAAGATGCCGACATTTGGAGTATTTCATTAGACGCGTAATTTCTTAAACTATCCGATGCCACAAGAATCTCGGATATTTTTTTTTTTTTTGAGATACGTCTTTTTCGCTTAGTACGGCAGTATACTTCGGCTAACAAAGCTTACTGATAATATGACGTAGCGGTCATTGAAACTAGTATAAGCAGCTCGTTGCCCATTTTAATGCATTTTGCGCTTGTAATTTTCTTGCGGTTTTTTGCACTAGAAATACTGAACATAAAAACTCTGTACAAAAACGATTTATTATTGTTGTAACATTAACATTAAACATGTTAGTAATTTTTAAGGTCACTTTGAAAATAACCACTGAAAGGGTAAGAACAAATAAAATCTAATACTTGCGTTTGAATTTTTCTTCTGTTTCATATTCGTCCGAAAATCTTAAGCTGCGAGTCTAAGATTTTTTCTACTTCTCCTTACCATTTTGTCAGTGGTACTAGGCTTCTTGCGGCAGACATTCCACACCACGTATTAAGCAACTTCATCATCGAAACACTTATTTTTTCTTAGAATTGAAAACCAAATAAAAAAGATGGGTTTAATAAAAATTGGTAAATAGGACTTAAAGTAATCTTAAGCCAACGCATTCGTGCTGAGTCAAGCTATATTAAGTAAATTAAATAGTCCCTGCGTTGTTACTTAACATTTCAAATTCCAGTGCCTATAGAAAGATTCATATATTTTTATCAATGTCATTTCATTACAGTAGTTATATACCATATATACGTTATTAGGGGTGACAATCCCGGAGCTTTTTTGTGTTTAGGAATTTTCGGGATCGAAGTTTCCAAGCCCGGGATCGATAGTTCTAGTAAATGCATACAAAACTACAAGAAAAAAAACGAGAAGTTTATACTATTGTATATATAAAATTAAAATTGCCTTATTTAACAGCGTATCAATGAAGAATAAGAACGCAAAATAGTAGAAAAAATAATAGCTTAAAAATTGACTTAGAACACTTCAAGTGTTAATACATCTAAATCACATTTACTAAGTTTGACTAGTAGAAGATAGTCACTATTAAAAGAAGATGATAGAGGATAATCAAGCATTTATGACCAAACTATCAATTTTATTGTTAAATTTTATTTTTACATTTAAAAATTCGTGTACCACACTTTGTACTTGATTAATACTTTATCACCTTCTTCAAATGTGACAGTGATGGCACTTAGTGGCACCGAATGGCTCGCTTTCAGTAGACGCACCCATAAGTGTGCTTCATTTAAGTTTTGTCAAAATCTTTAGAAGCTGATTTCAGAAAAAAAGCTTCAGACCAAAGTTTAATTATATCTTAGAACTTAAATTTTGGTAGGTATAGGTCAAAATTTCAATGCCAAATCAAGGTCGGCTGTGTTTTTTTTTTTTGAAGACGAACCTGTATTTTTTGTTGCAGATTTGTATTTTATTATAACAAATAGATATGTTTTGCTTATGTTGTTTTTCTATTGCATGTTTAGTATTTCCGTTATTGATAAAAATAATTTTAGTCTAAATTTCACATTTTTTCATTTTTCTCTTGAACTATCAATTTTCAATACAAATCGCAATTAGTAAAACATTCTTAAAATTAGTCAAAGTATTAAAAAAGATATTTTTTTTTGTTATGTTACTTTTTTTTTAAGAAAATCTTAAGCAAAAAATTGCTACAATAAAAAAAAATATTTTTACTCAATTTAAGGTTCAGACACAATTGAAGTGCATTTTGCAGGTTGATGCAATAATGTTTCATGCACATCAAATGTATTGAAAATAGTTATTTTGCAGATTTTGTACTTTAATGACTATTATCGACATTTCTCTATCGATTCGAACAAAAAAAAAAATTTTTTATGAACCACTCTAAAATTTTTTATTGCTCCAATCGATTATGAAAGGTTGAAAATGCGTTTTGGATATCTTTTAGAGTAGCTCCGGAACTTGAAAACTACCAAAATTATCGAAAGCGGTCCTTTCCAGGGCCCGGAGCCACCCTAAATGATGTCAATTATTTATATTCGACGTTTTCACGTTAATTACAGAAAAAAAAAATTTTTCCGAAAATGGGTCAAAAACGGTTCTTTCTCGGGGCCGGACTCAGAAGCCACTCTAAGTGATGTCCAAAATCCATTTTCGACCTTTTCCCATTTATTACAGAAAAAAGAAGTTTTTTTTCGAAAATGGGTCAAAAACGGTCCTTTCCAGGGTCCGGAGCCGCCTCAAATGAGGTCCAAAATTTATATTCGACCTCTATTTAACGACTGGTGCAAACAAAATTTCGAAAATGGATCAAAATCGGGCACATTTTGGGACTCGGAACCACCTTTGATGATGACCAAAATCTATTTTCGGCCTCTTTCCAAAGATTGGTGCAAACAAAATTTCGAAAATGGACCAAAATCGGGCACTTTTTGGTACCTTTTTTTACGACTTCAACCTCTTTCCAAAGATTGGTGCAAACAAAATTTCGAAAATGGACCAAAATCGGGCACTTTTTGGTACCTTTTTTTTCGACTTCGAGCTCTTTCCAAAGATTGGTGCAAACAAAATTTCGAAAATGGACCAAAATCGGGCACATTTTGGGACTCGAAACCACCTTTGATGATGACCAAAATCTATTTTCGGCCTCTTTCCAAAGATTGGTGCAAACAAAATTTCGAAAATGGACCAAAATCGGGCACTTTTTAGTACCTTTTTTTTCGACTTCGACCTCTTTTCAACGATTGGTACAAAATTTTTTTTTCAAAACGGACCAAAATCGACCACTTTTTTAGTTGGGACCAACTCTGGTGATGGCCAAAGCCCATTGTCAACCTCTTTCCATCGATTTTTTGCAAAAAAAATTTCGAAAACGGACCTAAATCGAGCACTTTCAAGGATCGGTTCCACTTCTAGTGATGGCCAATATCCTTTTTAGACCTCTTTTCATTGATTGAAGCAAAAAAAACTTCAAAAATGAGTCAAAATCGCGTACATTTTCGAACCGATGACCACCTCTGGTGATGTCATAAAAACCACCTCCCCATCGATTGGTGCAAAAAGATTCACAAAAATGAAAATCTGTTGAACACTTTTTTCAAAACAACGTAAAAAAATATTTTTTCCAAATTAATAGTTATTGACAACTAATAAAATATTTCTTATTCATAATAGTTATGACTCAACGTAAAAAAGAATCCATTGAAAAATAATAGTTATTGACAACTAATAAAATATCTCTTATGCATAATAGTTATGACTCAACGTAAAAAAAATCCATTGAAAAATAATAGTTATTGACAACTAATAAAATATCTCTTATGCATAATGGTTATGACTCAACGTAAAAAAAATCCATTGAAAAATAATAGTTATTTACAACTAATAAAATATCTCTTATGCATAATAGTTATGACTCAACGTAAAAAAAATCCATTGAAAAATAATAGTTATTGACAACTAATAAAATATCTCTTATTCATAATAGTTATAAGCCAATTTTTAAAAATAATTATTAAAATTGGGCAATTTTTTCAATCTGAAAAAAGAAAATAATAGTTATTTTGGGTCCCTGCTAAAAACAGCAACTGAGGTGATCGCTGCAGCCGCAAATTAAATGTTCAACACAGTACAAGCACAAATGTGAGAGTAATTCGTACGTTTTCAAGCTTCCTTTTACTCTTAATTTTAATTTTGTCTGTTGAGAAGCAAACACTGTGTATGTACTATGGAAAAGGCTAAATTTACTTTAGTTCCAAATTGTTATGAAACCAAACTTTTCTTATGTAATTTTAAATTTTAAGAATGAATATGTAATCAAAAAATGTCGGTCATATCTAGTTTCGGAGATAGAACTCCCGAAAGTTGCGGATATAGCTTTTGTAAAAATCAATATAAGTGGTATAAAAAATAATTTAACGAGCTACAATATTGCTGAAAAGATTTTTCAAATTTGACCTACAGTTTTGGAGATGTGATGATTTAACTGAAATATTTAAAAATATTTTTTTAAGCAAACGTGGTAATAATCTATATATGTATATTTATTTTTGTAAGTCTATAAAGCTTACTTCTATAGCTTTAAAATGATGTATAGTTTCTTTTAAATTATTGCGTACTTTCTCTTTTTTTTTAAGAAAAAACCAAAATATAACATAAAATAATCAATATTTAATAACACAATAAACCAAACGTCGCTTCAAAGAATTAACGACGCTGGTATCAATGTGCGCTTTGTTATTGTTTGCTTGTGCGTTTCGTGTCTTTTTTTTAGGGATGGGTAAAATCGATAACTATCGATGTGAGTCAAGCATCGATAACTATCGATGTCTCTTTGCGAAACATCGACATCGATAAGAACTGATTTATTTTGAAATATAATATATGCATTTTGATTCAACACAAGCAATTATCAGAATACTGATGTACAAAATATAAATATTATATTTCTCGTTAAAATTTTGCAGAATATTATCTAGATTTATATGTTCCCATTTACTTGTTGCCAATCTGATAAACGAAAACACTTACCAAACTGACCGTGTGTTAAAGACACGACAAAAAACTAAAAATATTCTTAGCCTACCCGACCTAACCTGGATGAGTTCATTCTCTTCCCAAACTTAACAGCAGGAACTTAACATGCCCGACCTAACCTTGACGAGTTCCTTCCCTTCCCAAACCTAACAGCAGTTACCTAACCTAACCTAACCTAACCTGGACGAGTTGCCCCACTCCCCAAACCCAACAGCAGCTACCTAACCTGCCCGACCTAACCTGGACGAGAAGAACAAATTCATGATAGGAACATCAAATTGTAATAAAAACTACAAATAAGCTATTATAACTTATACGTTCAATTTAAAATCGAATTGAAAGAAGAGGACAAATTAAGGTAGTACATACCTCCAACCCGCGGAATTTCGACTAGATTTCGTTGAAAAAAATTGTATTATTTTTCAAATAGAAATATAAAAACATATTCTTGGTCTTATCGATGTACTATCGATTGAAATCGATAAATTTGGAGAAACTATCGATTCATATCGATATTTTTTCTTATCGATTTTACCCATCCCTACTTTTTTTTGTTGACGTTGTCGTTCTAAATCGTATGTTGAGTTCACAGCGGATTAAAAATCATAAGCAAATGACGCTAACTCATTTCTTTGTATTGTCCTGTTCCGTAATACTGTTCTTAATGTGCTGCAGAATGTCAAACTTGAGTTAGAGTTGTTAATAAATCCAAAGGATTGACGTAAAAGAAAGCGCATTCACGCATACCTCTAGTATATATACATACATATGTACTGTACATATATCAGAGAACGTCATTGAGTAGCTCATTGAGGGTTTTGAAAGCTGTAGTATTAGTAGCTCTGCCCTCATGAATGTGAATGCGTGTGAAGCTCACACTCACATAGATTCATGAAGCAGTGAATGGCTTGAACCACTTATATTGAACCGTAGTCCAGAAAAACTATTTTTTTTCTTTCTAATCGATAGGGAAAGGCCGAAAATGGATTTTGGACATCGCTTAGGGTGGGTCCGGACCGTGGAAAAGACCGTTTTTGACCCATTTCCTTTAAATTTTTAGGGTGGCACCGTGTTTGACTCATTTTCGGAAATTTTTTTTTTTTGTAATTAATGGGAAAAAGTCGAAAATAAATTTTGGACATCATGTAGAGTGGCTTCAGACCCTGGAAAGGACCGTCTTCGACCATTTTGGTCCTTTCCAAGTTTCGGAGCCACTCTAAAGGATATCCAAAAGTCATTTTCGACCTTTCATAATTGATTGGAGCAAAAAAAAATTTTAGAGTGAGTCAAAACAAATTTTTTTTGGTCCAATCGATAGGGAAATGTCGAAAATAGTCATTTTCAAGCTTTATCTATCGATTGGAACAAAAAAAGAATTTTATTTTGATAAACATTCATCACATTTCATCTGGTAACTCTGCTCAGTGAAGATCTAACTACATTTGTGCTCTTGATTTTTTTATAAATAAACTAAGTATAAGGTGCGGGCGCGGATATGTTTTTCAACCCTATAAAAGTGTAAAGTTTTCTGCTTCGACTGATAATCGAGTACTTAAAAACAAGTGTATACAAAAAATAAAATCATAATAAAGAATACTGTATCAAATTCTTTCGTGTACAAAATAATAAGAGAAACAACAACAAAACACAGACTCCGCCAAAACTAAATAAATAAAACAAAACAAAAATAAATACAAAAACAACAGCTGTCAACTTATTGCTTTACTTTTAACGAAATTGGTTTTGGTCTTTGTTACCAGTGTTATAGTAGCAGCTAAAAACTAGAACACTCTAAACTGGTTTGGGTCTTTGCTAACACAATGTTATTATAGCAGGTTAATAATTAGAACAGCCTAAAAGTATGTGATAATTTTTACAGTTTTCATTAAAACTAAGACAAAACACGACATTTAATTAAACAACAAATAACTTAACTAATTCACACTAGCAGTTTTATTGCGACAGCAAGTTATATCGTGCACACAGACCTCACAAGTAATTCCAATTATATATATAAAAATAAATCAACCATAATGCCGTGCATCTGTAACGCAAAAGTCGAGCGTAATCAGAATAAAATAAAATGTGCAACCTGTAATGAATATTATCATTGCAGTTGTGTCAATATTCAGCCCGAAGATGTTGACTACATGGCAAAAATCAATACAGCGTTCAAGTGTGAAAAATGCGTGGCTATTCGTCGTGTGTCGCTCCATTCCCCACCTCCTAACAACTTACAAAAACAAGCAACCAACAGTGCAGGGCCTCTAGGTGAGTCAGTTACAAAAGCCGTAACAGCGTCGAAACCCCAGATACATTCTCAGTTAATTACTATTGAGCTTGTATATAGGGAAATACTTGAAATAAAGAAACGTTTTCATAACCAAGCTGAGATCATTGCTGCAAAAATTACAGAATGCGAAAAAAAGATTCTTGGTGTAATTGATGGAAAGGTATCGGAGCTTGACAAAAAAATTTTGGAAATTGGTCATCGTCTAACACGTCAAGAATCGGCAGTTATGGATCATAATGCGCGTATCGCCGCCCTCAAGGACAGTACTCTGGTTTCTATTGATAATAAAATCAGCGAGTTAGAACGTGAATTATCTGCTGTTGCCATTAGAGTTGCAAACCATGAAGCTTCATGTGAAACGCAAGTGCTTAAAACTGAGCTTGTCACCATTAAATCTCAGTTGTCTAAGCATGAAAACATTGCAGTGGCCTGCGATCTTCGCTTGCATGGGATCCCGGTCTATGAACAAGAAAATTTGATCAGTATCTTTGACACCCTGTGCAAATCGATAAATACACCGACTCCAACCGTTAAAAGCATTTATCGTCTTAATTCCTCTGGAAACCAAAACTCCCGTACGGATCCAGCTATTCTGATTAGACTCGTCACTCCAGCTGAAAAAAATTTTTTATTACGAGCTTTCACAAATTTTAAACGTCAATCAAATGATTTGCTTAGGCTAAAGCTAGCTGGTTTCCAGTCCAGCGAACCAATTTACATTAATGAGTCTCTCAGCAAATCAAATTATGAAGTCTTCAAAGCTGCTTTTCTCCATAAAAAGCAAAAACTTCTTTGGTCGGTCTTTACTAGACGTGGCTTAGTCCATGTCAAGAGATCTCGTGAAGATTTGCCGATGTGCATAGACTCTGTTGTGAAGTTAAATAATTTTCTTTGGGCTCCTAACCCCAACGTCAACAGCAACGTCAACGCTACTGTTTCTGGCTTGCAAAGTAATGGGTTTCGTGATACCAACAACCAATAACTTCTTCTATATAAGCCTGTATTTTCATATTTTTTTCATATTTATTCTATCTAACATGCAATCAACTGTTATTTTTTTTATTATATTAAATGTAATATTAGGTATTATGATGTTAAATATTACTTTCGCTGCCATTATGTTAGTTCGGTTTCCTAATCCTGTTTGCTATGAATTCATGTAACATAAATTACAGTTCCAAAGACAGCACCTATGATATGATACGGATATTGGGTAAACAGCGAAACGGCCTCAAGATCTGTCATATTAATGCACAGAGCTTAGTGAAAAAGATTGATGAACTTAGATACATCTTTGAGAACTCTGCAATTGATTTAATTTGCGTATCTGAAACCTGGTTTAACCAATGTATGAGTGATGAGTTGTTTAAAATGCATGGGTATCGTATTTTTCGGTCGGATAGGCAAAGTCATGGAGGTGGTGTAGCAATTTTTGTGAGGGACGGAATTAATTGTAAACCAATCTACAAATCTTCCTGTGATGATGCTATTGAATATCTTTTCGTTGAAATTGAACATGTGCGTAAAATTATTATTGGAGTAGTTTATCGACCAAACTGTAATGTTCAGGTTAATGCTTTTTTCTCAGTTCTTGAGCAATTGACACTATCGTATAGTGATATCCTTTTAGCTGGCGACTTTAATAATAATATTATTGTAGAAAATAGCTTCCTGAATATGATGCATGGCCTTGGGCTCTTCTCTGTTAACACTGTGACACCCACTCACTTCACAAGTACTAATGACACTCTGTTAGATCTATTTTTCATTGGCGACTTAACTAAAAGACTTTTATATGATCAGATTTCTGTTCCAATGTTCTCAAAACATGATTTAATTTTTTTAATCTATGATTTTCCACTAAATTTTACAGCAAAACAATTTTCATACCGTGATTTCAAAAGTATTGACTATAATGCTCTTGAGTGTGAAATTGGTAATATGAACTGGAACTCCATTTATTTTATGAATTCTGTTGATGAACAAGTTCTACTTTTACAGAACAACATTACTGAACTTTTTAACACGCATGTACCAATAAAGCGTAAAACTATTGCCAATTGTGAAAGACCATGGTTTAATAGTGAGATTCAAAACATTATTACTAAAAGAAATGCAGCATACAACCGTTGGAAACGCTATAAAACTCCAGAATATTTTCAAAGCTTCTCTCTTTTGAAAAGGAAAGCGGTGAAAATGGTAAGAGACGCTAAAACTAATTTTTATGCACAGAAGTTTGCATCGGCGACTGATAGCAAGAACTTTTGGAAGCTGATTCGAAATACTGGGTTGGGTAAATCTAATCTTCAGCCAGTGGTTGATATAACTAACCTTGATGATCTTAATTTCAACTTCTTAAATACAACAATACCAAAACCTGAACAAAACATATACGAAAGCTCGAGTGTTACCTTTAATCAAGAAAATGGCTTTAATTTTACACATGTTAATCAGCTGGATGTTCTACAAAGTTTTTTGGCCGTGAAATCCAATGCAGTTGGTGTGGATGGTATTAATCCGATGTTTCTCAAAGCATTGCTTCCTAAAGTGCTGCCTCACATCACACACATATTTAACTCAATATTCTTGAGATCGACATTTCCAACAGAATGGAAAAAAGCAAAAGTAATACCCATACCTAAGGCAAACAGTGAATTCCGTCCTATAGCAATTTTACCATTCTTGTCAAAAGTCTTAGAAAAAATTATTCATGATCAAATTACTAAATTTTTAAATAAATATTCACTTCTCTCTGATAGGCAGTCAGGGTTCAGATCGAATCGTGGCTGTGTAACAGCGCTTTTGGAAGTCACCGAGGAGGCCCGTCTTGCTCTTGATGCGAACAGAGTCGTTTTTCTTACACTGCTTGATCATTCTAAGGCTTTTGACACTGTTGACCATAGCATACTCGTATCTAAGCTAAAAAAAATGTATGGATTTTCTAGTACGGCTGCTGGATTAATGCACTCTTACCTCCATGGTAGGTCTCAAGCTGTCTTCTCTGACAACTTGATGTCTAAATTTCTAAACCTTACTAGAGGTGTGCCTCAGGGCTCTGTGCTTGGGCCACTTTTGTTTTCATTGTATATTAATGATCTTCCCAATGTGCTGACGAACTGTGGAATTCACATGTACGCGGATGATGTCCAACTTTTCATTTCATGTAATATGAATGAAATTGATAGATGTGTTGCAGCTTTGAACATAGATCTTGCTGCAATAAACAACTGGGCAGGCAATAATGGTTTGTCTCTGAATCCAAAAAAATCCAAATGTTTGGTGATGTACAAAAAAGTTTTTGATATTTCCGCTTTATCTAAAATATCTGTTAATAATACTAATATTGAGTATGTAGATCATGCAAAGAATCTTGGCATCATATTTAATAGAACACTTTCTTGGAACATGCACATCACTAAAGTAGTTGGCAAGGTTTACAACATGCTGCGAGCACTATGGTCCACACAATATTTCACGCCATTCAAGACCCGGTTGATACTTGCTAAATCTATTCTGTTACCAAATCTTCTTTATGGTTGCGAATTATTTAACAATTGTGACTCATTGGCCAAACAAAAGATTAATGTCCTTTTCAACAATATCACTCGCTATGTTTTTTCGGTACGTCGATATGACCATGTTTCTAACTACTCAAAGAGAATCTACTTGATGTCCTTTAATACTTTTATGGATTTTCGTTGTGTTTTAAGGCTTCATAAAATTGTTCGTACAAAGGAACCATTATATCTCTTCAAAAGACTTACATTCACTCGTTCCGATCGAAATAATAATATTATTCCATTAAGACGTAATACACTTTTATCAGAACGGCAGTTCTTCATCAATTCAGTGCGTCTATGGAACTTGTTACCTTTTAATTTGCAACAGATTGGCAGCATAGTGAGATTTAAAATAGAATTACTTAAGTATTTTTCATCTTGTTTATCCTAATTATTAATTCATTTTTTTTATTTTTTTTTTCGCTCTTATCTTTCAATTTTTCTTGTTTCACTTATCTCTTTATACAAATTATATTTTTGTTATTTAGCTTGTTTTTAATGTTAATGTATTCTTCCTCTCATATTAATTTTGTTAAATCTAATATTTGTTCTCAATAATTACTTAAAATATGTTTTAATAACTTTTTACGCATGTTAATTTTAATTTTTTAGTTTCTTAAGTTAAATTATTTCTTTTTATACGTAACATCAAATTTAATGTGACCAACGTTTTAAATGCAAAAGGCATTATGTCTTTTATCGTTGGGATGAATGAATAAATGAATAAATAAATAAATAAATAAAATAAATAAATAAACCCTAAAGTTTTTTTTAGCTCCAATCGATTATGAAAGGTCGAAT
Organism: Tricholauxania praeusta; assembly: GCA_949775025.1. Lineage (NCBI taxonomy): Eukaryota > Metazoa > Arthropoda > Insecta > Diptera > Lauxaniidae > Tricholauxania > Tricholauxania praeusta. The sequence continues at coordinate 115,630,810 of OX459028.1, forward strand.
ATGGCCTTTGGATGTCACTTAGAAGGCTCCGAAACTTGAAAAGGGCCAAAATGGTCGAAAACGGTCCTTTCCAGGGTCCATAGCCATCTTAAATGACGTCCAAAATCCATTTTCAACCATTCCCCATTAATTATAGAAAAAATTCATAAAATTGTCCAAAAATTGTCCTTCCAAGGGATGGAGCCACCCTAAATTATGTCCAAAATCCATTTTCGACTTTTCTCTATTAATTATAGAGAAAAAAAAAAATCTTCCGAAAATGGGTCTAAAACGGTCCTTGCAGAGTCCGGAGCCAACCTAAATGATGTGCAAAATCCCCATTAATTACAGAAAAAAAAAATGTTCGAATATTTGTCAAAAACGTTCCTTTCAGGTTCCGGAGAAACCCTAAATGGTGCCCAAGATCCAGTTCGACCTTTCCCCATTAATTACAAGAAAAAAAATTTCACCGAAAATGGGTCGAAAACGGTCCTTTCCAGGGTCTGGTCCCACCTTAAATGATGTCCGAAATATATTTTCGACCTTTCCCATTAATTATAGAAAAAAAAAAATCTTCCGAAAATGGGTCAAAAACGGTCCTTCAAGGGTCCGGAGCCATCTTAAATGATGTCCAAAATCCATTTTCAACCATTCCCCATTAATTATAGAAAAAATTCATAAAATTGACCAAAAATTGTCCTTCCAAGGGATGGAGCCACCCTAAATTATGTCCAAAATCCATTTTCGACTTTTCCCCATTAATTATAGAAAAAAAATTCTTCCGAAAATGGGTCTAAAACGGTCCTTGCAGGGTCCGGAGCCAACCTAAATGATGTGCAAAATCCCCATTAATTACAGAAAAAAAAATGTTCGAATATTTGTCAAAAACGTTCCTTCCAGGTTCCGGAGAAACCCTAAATGATGCCCAAGATCCAGTTCGACCTTTTCCCATTAATTACAAGAAAAAAAATTTTTTTGCGAAAATGGGTCGAAAACGGTCCTTTCCAGGGTCTGGACCCACCTTAAATGATGTCCAAAAACCATTTTCGACCTTTCTCCATTAATTATAGAAAAAAAAAAATGTTCCCAAAATGGGTCAAAAACGCTCCTTCCAGGGTCCGGAGCCACCCTAAATGATGTCCAAAATCCTCATTAATTACAGAAAACAAACCACCACCACCCTGAGTGAAGCAGCATTAAGTTAAATTGAATGCATGCGTAAACAAACACACTTTATGATCAAATTCCGTAATATATTTCCATAACATATTTTGTTCGCTCATTTCCGTAACGCATTCGCCAGCTTACCCCCATGCCAACGCGCGTATAGAAGTACAGCTGTGATCAGAAAAATAGTAGTGTCGATGTCATTTATGAATTGAAAGAAAATATTTCGAACAAATTGCGATTTTTTTTTCTAATCTTTTGAAATATAGTTACTTGATAAGTACACAAAATAAGCACATGTCAATTTTTTCCAAAAAAATAACGGTACTTTTTAAAATTGCTATTATGTGGAGTAATTTGTGACTTCGACTGATCAGAATAATAGTAGTGTTAAGCTTCATTACTTCTGAAGATTAGATATTTACTCTTATTAAAAAAATTTGTTCGTAAAAAGTAAGTTCTATTATTTGTGTATAGTATTCCAATGATTTTTTCAAGTTTTTGCATTTTAGTGGGCCGTGGAAAGCATTCTACGACAGAGCAAAGTAAAATTATTAAAAATTCCATTTTGCAAGGTAAAATTTTACGGAAATTTTAAATTTTATCGGATGTTATGCGAAAATGGTTTCGAATACGATAAAATACACAAACAAACGAAAAACACGCGGCCGAATGCCTTGCGTGTCCCCCCGGGACGTGAATTGTTCGAAACGGCGTTCGATGCATAATCCTTTTTTGTCTGCTACGGAAATAAAAAAAGTGGTTAAATATAGCAGCGAGTGTAGAAACCGTTAGAAGAAGATTCAGGGATATCAATTTTAGTGCCCAGAATCCACGACGAGTTGCATTGTTAAAAAAAACATACATATCACAAAGAAATCGCACTTTGCGCACGGGTACTTGGTATGGCCGCTTGCAAAGTAGAGAAGCATTATGAGGAGCGATGAGAGTAAGATCGTCTTTTTGGTGGAAAAGTCAATATGTGAGGCGTAGCCCAAACACAGAATATGATCCCTGGAATTACCTTACTCTTATCTCTCCACTCTATCCTTGTGGGACACCGCAGAAAATTGGAAATAGTTGAGATTTAAATTGTTGGATAGAAATAAAAAAATTTCTGTTAGTAAGAAAACTAAATAAAATTTTAAAAATTTCAAGGGGAAAGTCAATTTGAATAATTTTGAACAAAAGTCCTTCTATCCAAACTTTATCGAAGGTCTTTTCTACATCTAGACTACAAGCCACAGTACAATTTTGCTCTCTTAAATTAAGAGTAATATCATTATGAATTTTGAGTAAGGCATGAACGGTAGAGTGCTCCATTTTAAATCCAAATTTATAATCAGAAATAATTTGGAAAGAATCATCAATATAATTATCCATTTTATTACTTATAATTTTTTCTAAAATCTTACCTAGATTGGAAAGCAGTGAAATTGGTCTGAAATTATTTAGTTCAAAACAATTTGGTTTTTTTAAGATTGGAACTTACTTACTTACTTAGATGGCCATAACAACCCGTTGTCAGGTTACGGCCGACCTCATTAGCTCTCGCCAGGCGCCTCTGTTTTGCGCGCGCCTTCTCCAATCGTTAATGCCAAGCGCGGTAAGGGCTTCCTCAGCTTGGTCTATCCACCGGAGGCATGGTCTCCCTCTTTGTCGTTGACCGGGGACCTTCCCTTCGAATACCTTTTTCGCTGGAGCTTCTTTATCCATACGATGGACATGACCCAGCCAGCGTAGTCGCTGTATTGTTATACGCTTAACTATGTCAATGTCGGCGTAGAGCTCATACAGCTCGTGGTTCATTCGAATGCGATAGTCATCGCCAACTCGAACAGGACCAAAGATTTTGCGGAGAACTTTCCTCTCGAACACCCCAAGAGCGGTTGCGTCTGTTGTCGAAACCACCCATGCCTCAGCGCCATAAAGAAGCACAGGTAGAATGAGCGTCTTGTAGAGTGTTAGCTTTGTCGATCGAGAGAGAGCTCTGCAACGTAATTGCTTACTGAGACCGTAGTAGCACCTATTAGCAATTGTTATTCTCCGCTTAATCTCCAAACTGACATCATTGTTGCTGGTTACGGCAGTGCCAAGGTAGATGAATTCCTTGACAACTTCTAATTTACAGTTGCCCGCTGTAACATGAGAGTCTAGATCCCGTGCTCTCTTGTTGTTGTTAGTAGACATCATGTATTTCGTCTTGCCCTCGTTTACCGTCAAACCCACTTTGGCTGATTCCTTTTCAATAGCAGTGAAAGCAGCAGTAACATCTCTCTTACTCCGACCGATAATATCAATATCATCAGCGTACGCAAGGAGCTGAACTCCTTTGAAGAAAATGGTGCCATTATGATGCACACCGGCTTTACGTACGATCCCCTCCATAATGAAATTGAAGAGATCGCACGAGAGCGGGTCGCCTTGTCTGAAACCTCGCTCGGTATTAAAAGTTCCGGAGAGGTCATTCCCTACCTTGACGGAGCTAAACGTATTGCTCAACGTCATCCTGCAGAGCCTTATCAACTTTGCAGGTATACCGAACTCAGACATTGTTGCGTATAGGCAATCCCGCACTGGGCTATCGAACGCAGCTTTATAATCGACGAAGAGATGGTGAGTGTCGATTTGATATTCATGGGTTTTCTCCAGGATTTGGCGTAGTGTAAAAATCTGGTCTATGGTGGACTTACCAGGTCTAAAGCCACACTGATAGGATCCGATCAGCGTTTCTGTATACGGCTTCAATCTTTCACACAATACGCTCGAGAGGATCTTATATGCGATGGAAATAAGACTGATACCCCTGTAGTTGGCGCAGATTGTCGGGTCTCCTTTCTTTATTACAGGACAAAGCACGCTGAGATTCCAATCGTCGGGCATGCTTTCCGCTAGCCATATTTTGCTGATGAGTTGATGCATGCACCTTATCAATTCATCGCCACCAGCTTTAAACAACTCAGCTGGCAGGCCGTCAGCACCCGCTGCTTTGTTGTTTTTGAGTCGCTGGATAGCAACTCGAACCTCTTCATGGCTAGGTGATGGTACTTCCACTGCGTTATCATCGATTGGTGGTATCGTACTGCATTCTCTCTGGGCGGAATTGGTGGGATCATCGCCCGTAAGCAAGTTGGAGAAATGCTGCCTCCATAACCTCAGTACACTCTGTGTATCTGTAACCAGATTTCCATTTTCGTCTCTACAAGTGGATGCTCCGGGCTTGAAACCTTGAGTTAGACGCTTAACTTGTTGATAGAATTTTCGTGCATCCTTCTTGCCCTGGTACACCTCAAGTTCCTCACGCTCACGCTTTTCCTGCTCCCTTCTTTTACGTCTAAAAATGCGCCTCTCTTCCTTCCTCTTTTCGCGGTAGTTTTCTCGCACGGCTCGCGTTGCGGCTGACTGCAGCATCTTCTTGTATGCGGCGTTTTTTTCAGCAGTCGCATCGCGACACTCCTGGTCATACCATTGGTTTCGAGGTTGTGGGCGTCGAAAACCAATGACTTCCTCGGCAACAGCACGCATGGAGTGGGAGATGTGTGTCCAAAGTCCACCGGCGTCGTCGGTTCCAGAGGTTGGTTGGTTGAGCTTAACCGAGAGTTGAGCGGAGTACGCCTCGGCAGTCCGTTGTGATTGCAGCTTGGCGACGTCCAGCTTTCGTTGCATGCCCGTGCGTACATTCTTCGCATTGCATAGCCGCATGCGGATCTTAGCTGCAACAAGATAGTGGTCGGAGTCAATGTTGACCCCCCGAAATGTACGCACATCCAGAATGCTTGAAGCGTGCCTTCCGTCGATCACAACATGATCAATTTGGTTTTTCGTTTTTTGATCCGGGGATAGCCAGGTGGCCTTGTGAATGTCGAGGTGTTGAAATCTGGTACTACTAACTACCATGTTTCGCGCCGCGGCGAAGTCGATCAGTCTCAGACCGTTGTTTGAAGTGGTCTCGTGGAGACTGAACTGACCGACTGTAGCGCCAAAGATGCCTTCTCTTCCGACCTTCGCGTTAAAATCGCCGAGGACTATTTTTACATCGTGGGTCGGACAACGGTCATACACGTCCTCTAGGCTCGCGTAGAAATCATCCTTGGTGGCATCGTCCTTTTCCTCCGTCGGGGCGTGCGCGCAAATTAGGCTTATGTTGAAGAATTTTGCCTTGATACGGATCGTAGCCAACCTTTCGTTTATTGGCGTGAACCGGGAAACTAGGTGGCGTAATTTTCGACTTACAACGAATCCGCAACCAAATTCGCGCCTCTCCGCATGGCCGCTGTAGTAGATATCACAGTTCGTCCGTTTAGAGCAGCCTTGTCCTTTCCATCGCATCTCCTGGATGGCGGTGATGTCAGCCTTTATTTTTACGAGGGCTTCCGCCAGTTGGATAGTTGCACCTTCCCTATGGAGGGTCCGGACATTCCAGGTGCATATCCGTAAATCATTGTCCGTTTTTCGTTTGCAGTGGTCGTCATCGTAGTGGGGGCTATTATCCGAGGCTGATTTGGTTTTCATTGGAAATGATGATAATGTGTGGTGGGACCCAAACCCTACGCACACATTCCAAGTTTTAAGTCTAGGAGAGACCCGCCTTCTCACAACTAGCTCACCCCCGGACGGGTGTCAAAGGGATCTCCAGAGGATACTTGGCCAAAAAAGGCCGGAAGTTTGTGAGCTGCTTGAACTGCTTGCAAAAGAATCATCTCTGGCCACTCCCAAGTGAGTGGCGATCAGGACTTTCCCCACTTACGTGGACTTCTACAAGCAGCCCCATCCTCCAGATTGGAACTAGGTTAGGTTAGGTTAGGTAGGAGTGGCAGTCAGTTACAAAAACCGACTCACTTAGACCAAGTTTGGTCCATTGTGATACCACAGGGTACTTGACTATACCCTCTCATTGAACCATCCAGATTTCGTTATGAAACTAAATAACTGACCTATGCTAACATGTCTAAGGTCCTCCAGGTCATCAAACAAAAACGAGCCAAGTGTTTTGTGGCGTTTTCTAGCAAGTGCAGGGCAGGAACAAAGAAAATGTTTAATGTTTTCCTCCTCCTCCACATCCCCACAACTTCTACAGTAGTCAAAAGACCGAATACCTAATCTCTCCGCATGTCTGCCGATAAGCCAGTGGCCAGTTATTACTGCAACAACTGACGAGACACTGTGCCTAGTGCGGGATATCAGTTCTAGAGATCGCTTAGCGTTCCATTCCGGCCAGATTTGCCTTGTTATATTGCAAGTTAACCCTTGGGTCCATCTTATGTTAGCCTTTTTTATCATGTCTTCTTTAATCAGTAACTTGCAGGTAGCAAGTGGCATGCCAACACCTTCCTTGTCTTGAGGAATTTGTGCAGTAGTCCCCTGCCTAGCAAGTTCATCAGCTTTGCAATTGCCATCAATGTTCCTATGCCCAGGCACCCAGATGAGGTGAATGTTAAAATGCTGAGCCATCTCATTTAGAGACGAGCGGCATTGTTGGGCCACTAGTGAGTTTAGGAAGACTGATTCTAAGGATTTAATAGCAGCTTGACTGTCTGAATAAATATTAATACCCTTCTTGGATACCACATTTATTCTCAGCCAGGATGCTACTTCTTCTATTGCTATAACCTCTGCCTGAAAAACACTACAATGGTCTGGTAACCTCGCAGCAATACTTATCTTCAGTTCCTTAGAGTAAATACCATAACCCACTTGGTTATTTAACTTGGAGCCATCCGTGTAGAAATTAATATGGTTCCTTCTCCCCGGGATTCCTCCCTTCCAGTCATCCCTAGATGGGATATGGGTTACGTAATCTCTCTTGAATGAGATTACTGGAATAGTGTAGTCCAATTTAGAGGGTACGGAATTCAAGCTATTAAGGATAGTTGAGTGTCCTGTACTTCCCTCGGACCAGCAAGCAGTTTCCCTGAGTCTAATGGCGGTACATGCTGCCATTCGTTTACCAAACAGGTCAAGGGGAACGAGATGAAAGAGGACCTCCAAGGCATCAGTCGGTGTGGTCCTCAGTGCACCACTGATGCACATGGAAGCAGCTCTTTGAACCTTCTGCAATTGTCTGTAATAGGTGACCTTGTCTAAGACAGGCCACCACAACACAATGCCATATAACAGAATCGGTCGAATTACCGCTGTGTAGAGCCAATGAATAATACGAGGTGATAGCCCCCATCTTCTCCCCACAGCTTTTTTACAAGAGTATAGTGCTATAGTTGCTTTCCTAACTCTCTCAACAACATTTATTTTCCAACTTAATTTCCTATCCAATATCAGACCAAGATACCTTGCACTACTTTTTAAGACAAGTCTAACGCCCTTTAGCGAAGGTGGTACTATAATTGGAAGTTTGTGACTCCTAGTAAAGAGTACTAGTTCAGTTTTGTTCGGATTTACGCCTAAATCAGCCTCATCTGCCCATGAGACGAGTCTGTTTAAAGCATTCTGAAGAATTTCACACAGTGTGTTTGGGAATTTACCACATGCAATTAATGCTACATCGTCGGCATAGGCAATAGCTTTACAGCCCAGCCTTTTCAGTGACATGAGCATCTTATTTATTGCCAGATTCCACAGTAGAGGAGATAGCACTCCACCCTGCGGCGTTCCTCTGCGGACAAACCTATTAGCTTCAGAAATGCCAAGATTTGAGGTAATGGCTCTGTTTGTCAGTAGCTTTTTAATCAGCTCAACTATGGAACTGTTGATACCCAGTTTCTGCAGTTCAAAAATAATAATACCTGGGTCAACGTTGTTAAGAGCTCCTTCAATATCCAGGAACGCCGCCAGGGCGAATTCCTTACATGCAAAGGATTTTTCAATGCTGCTCACTAGTGTGTGAAGTGCGGTTTCTATAGATCTGCCTTTCGTGTAAGCATGTTGAGAAGTAGACAGCAGTTCAGGTTTGATACTGCTGCGAACATAGATTTCTATGAGTCTTTCCAAAGTTTTTAAAAGAAAAGAGGAAAGACTTATTGGTCTAAAATCCCTTGGATTTATGTAAGAGCTCTTCCCAGCCTTTGGAATGAAAATGACTTTAGTCATCCTCCAGGTTAGAGGAATATAGGAAAGGTTAAGACAGCCCTTGAAAATAGCTGTCAACCAAGGTATAATTAAGCGAGCAGATTGTTGCAGCTCAATTGGTGTCACACCATCAGGTCCTGGTGATTTATAGGGTTTGAAGCTATTTATCGCCCATCGAATTTTGGTTTCCGAAACAATGTCCCCGAGAATAATTGAGGACATCTGAGGTTGAACATTCAATTCCTCTGGTTCATGCAATGAGTTACCAGGGAAGTGAGTATCTAGTAAGAGGTCTAAGGTCTCTTCGCTAGATGTTGTCCAGGAGCCGTCAGGCTTTTTTAAAAGACCTAGAGTAGTGGGCGAGGTAGATAAAATCTTCCTTAGCCTAGATGCTTCTGAAATCTCTTCAATGTTTAGCTTTTCTTAACGAACTCTTGTAAATTTTGAGAATAGATTTATAATCATTCCAGTCATTGTCCAAACCTGATTTTTTGGCTTTGTTAAATAAATTCCTACTTCTTCGTCGAAGAACCTGAATTTCATTTGACCACCATGGGGGTTTCTTCTTTCCTCGAGGTTTACTTACAGGACAAGAAATCTCCAGGGATTTATTTAACCCTCCCGTTAAGTTTTGAACCAGCCTGTCTATGTCGTGGATAGTTGACGGCTCTACGGGGGTTGAGATAGGCAGATACTCTGCTATTTTCCTGTTATATATTCCCCAGTTTGTCCTTTTTACATTTCTGTGAATAATCGGTTCTGGGGGGTTAACAGTGAGAACAAATTCTATATAACGATGATCTGAAAAAGAGTGCTCGCTTGAGACTCTCCAGTCAACGATACAATCAAAAACAAAGTCCGAGACCAATGTTATATCCAAGACTTCTTCCCTGTTCCTTACTATAAAGGTTGGCTCACAGCCTTTGTTGCAGATAAGTAAGTTAGTGTTTAAAATGTATTCTAGAAGTGACTCACCAAGATCATTATCATCTGTGCTACCCCAGACAGTGTGATGCGCATTTACGTCACTGCCTATGATTAGCCCGGTTTTGTTTAAGCGGGCCTGCTCTACAGCCGCCTTTAAATATGTCGGTGGTAAACCACTCGCCATGTCGTGAGCCATGTAACACGATGCTAACCAAAAGCCTCCAGCTTTTATCTCCTGGCTAGCAACGACTGTATCTAGGTCACTGTAATTAGAATGCAAAAACAAGTTAAGATTAGTCTTTGCCAAAATGCACGCTCTGGGGTTACCTTCCACATTTGCCACCAGTAGCTTATAGCCAGGCGTCCTCAGACCACAGACTCTCCCGGCATGAACCCAGGGTTCCTGTATGAGGACTACATCATCTCCGCTTTTACTTAAGCGGATCAGTAAGCCGGCGGACGCCGCTTTTGAGTGGTGGAGATTAATTTGGAGGACCCTCATCGGATTCCAAATCACCTCCCCTCTCTACGACTGTTATGTCCGCCTCGTCTTCATCATCCTCTTCTAAAAGAAGAGCTTCTTCCAGGAGGCCCCCTACCTCCAACGACCTATCGGAATCCACGGATTCGGCTTCTTCAAGGGACGCCTCAGGTTGACCGCTTGGAGTGCAGTTGTCCCCCTCTGGCTCTACCTCTTCATCCCCAACCTCCATCTCCACTGGCACTGGTGGTGCAGTGGCGATGGTCTCCGGGGAGGGAGAGATAGCACCTTTGGAGGCCAGCTCTTCGTCCTTACGGTAAACCTTGAGCGTCACCTTGTTGAAACCATACTTGACGACCCCCTTAGTTGCCGCCAGTAACTCCACGGATTCCTTGTTTAACAGGACCATGGCCTGCATGGATGGTCCGACTGGTGCTTCTAGCTTCCCAATCTTCCAGTTTTGAGTTGGAAGATTGGGATTGCATAGTCGGAGCATCCGCAGAACTGCGTCCTCACCCGACGGTGTGCTCGGTAGCCAAACGCGAGCCCGGGGCCTGGTAGGAATTTCATCCTTCTCCACAGCCTCCAGTCTCGCGCCTGGATACACCTCACCTAGCCTACTCACAGCTACCTTGTACAATTTGGCAGACCGTTCATCATCACAGGAGATGAGTTTAAAAAGGCCCTGATGCCAGCCTGCCTCCTCACATGATGGCACAGGACCAGGAAACTCCTCTAATATCTGGAAGAGGGTATTTGCCAAGGCAGCGTCTACCCACTTCCATTTATCCCGAGGAATTGCCCCGTCCTCCGCCGCCCTGTCAAGCACAGCCAAAACTCTCCCCTTACAACCTTTTACAACGTCACTAAAAGACAGAGATTTACCAGTAGTTTTTTGACGTTTAGACTCCAACATCTCGTCCTGGGATCTCTGCCTTTTAGGTAGTTTTTCTAAAACGGCCTGTTCATGGCCTTTTTGTTCAAGGACTCTCTTCGCCCATCGAAGGGAGTCCTTGTCCTCCTTGGACAGAGAGCTGGGATCAGCAGCTTCCATACGACGACGAATTCTATTCGCCGCCTGCTTGTCCGCGATTTTCATTTTAGAGGGTCTAAGACCCTTAAAACCCTCCCCTAAAGGATTCTGTTCCTTCTTGGACTCCCCAGCCGACTTTAACTGGCTTAGCCGTGAGGCTGTGGCCGATGCCGAACTGGTTTGTCCTCGATTTGACAGCGAAGATCCCCCCTCATGTCTGGATTCCCCAGCCGACTTTAACTGACCATGCCGTGAGGCGGTGGTCGATGCCGAACTGGTTGGTCCAGAAATGGGCATTAAAGCCCCCCCTTTTTTTGAAGGGTTGGTAGGGTTGGACGTGAAGTCCAACGCCCTTACCTTCCCTCCCACCTTCAAGACAGGTCCAGCCACCCGAAGGCCAGCGCCAGTCCCACCTGAGGTGCTTGCGATATCGCGATTGCAGTCATTATGAGTCTCTGACTCAGAAGTCTTTGTTTTAACATTAGTTTGTTTGTTTGTTTGTTTGTTTTGTTTATTTTTCAATATATTTTCCATATTTGGTCCCACGAGTACAGGACGAATATGTCCACCCACACAGAGGTCCAGGTGCGTGGGTAAGGCTACTTAATACCGGAGGGCGCCAGGTATCCGGTATGCTCCGTTAGCGATTGGGTTAATTTTTATGAAAACAGGGCTCCCAACCTAAACGATCCTCAGCACGGGTCGCATAACACTTTGATCCAGCCCTCGCAAGGAAAAAGGAAGGTCCATCCTCACAGAGCCTGCATGTGTGGATAAGGCTAGGTTAAAACGGAAGTTTGCCAGACTATCCGAGTCCGCATATTATCGACTAGATAACCCACTAGCCATTCATCCCTTAGCATATGCTGTTCCACCTTGGATTGGGGGCATTTCTGCCTGAAATACCTTCAGGAAGATACCTCAGGCATTTGAGGAGCTAACCAAACCCCTAGCCTAGCTATGCTAGCCAGCCCTACAGTCAAGACTTAACTTCCTGGAGAGCCGTTTCCAGTGGCCACCAGCTTGGAGGTCATAGCTATACTACCAATTATCACTGATTGTGGCACGACACGCATGTACTAACTGTTAATCATGGTGTAACGCTTTGTTCCACTAATCAGTGCAATCGGCTGACCACCAGATTGGAACTAGATTGGCTATTTTCCAAGGTAATGGAAAGTAACCATTATTTATGCAGTTATTGATTAAAATTGTTAAAAATTTGAAAGACATATTTGAAAATTTTTTGATAATAAAGTTGGAAATATTATCAGGGCCGACAGTTTTTTTAGCTTTTAAATTTTTAATAACGGAAGAAATTTCAGATACAGATGAAAACATATGTGAAGCTATTGGCTGAAGAGCAGAGTGTTCAGCATCAAAATTAAAAATTCTATTTGGAAGTGAATCAAATTTAGATTTGACAGTTTTTTGAACTGATTCGTTAAAGTGTTGATTTGAACCAGAAGATTTCAAATCATAAATTTTCTTAAAATGATTACCAAAGATCTCAACTTTATTTTCATCATCAGTAACTGTAACATTATTAACAATTACTTTATCACAACAAAACTTTTTGGTTTTACCAATAAGTTTATTAATTTCTTTAAAAGCATTAGGACCTGGTTTAATCTTAGAGAGTTGATTTTTTAATTGGTCATTTACCCAAATAGCAACTTTTTCTTTTATAATTATATTTAAAAGAGAAATTCTACTAGAAAGTTGTTTATATTCAATAGAAGTTCTATTGTTATTAATATGAAAAATTTTTTTAAGGCGTCTTTGCCAATTATGCTTATGGTTAAATAAAATTTTGATATGATTTGGAAGCAAAGAGTATTTTTTAATGGAAGGTGATATGACCTCAGAATTTAGATGTATTGAATTTTGAACAGCTTGGCTGAATTTATTAATATATGAGTCAATATCAGAATTCGAAAGATTTAAATTAGGAGAACGCTTATCAAGAGCAATGTGATCATCAAGATCTTCCCTGAATTTTGACCAATTTGTCTTTTTAAATGAAATGAAGGACCTAGATAATCCAAGAAGAATAATAGCATCTGAAATTTTAAGTTTCAACATCACAGGAAAATGGTCAGAAAATGTTGCTAGAGTTTTAACGCTATAATTTGGATTAATTCTATCCAAGAGATGATTGGAGATAATAAATTGGTCTAAAAAAGAAGAACTGCTAGGAATAGTTGGAGAACTAGAAGTCAAATTGATAAGATCGTTATTAGAATTCAGCCAAGCTTCCAGACTACGACCATTACCATTAGTTAAATGGTCACCCCATAAAGGATTTCGGGCATTTAGATCACCACCTAATATGGTACCATAAAAGGAACTAGCCAAATTCGAAATTTTATTTAATTCATCAGTAATAATTGTGAAAGAAGTATTACAAGGAATGTAAATTGAACCGAAAAGGAAACGTTCCAATGAATTGTTAATTTTAACTTTAATTTCAATAAAAAGCGAAGGAAAATTGAAGTTGGAAGAGTCAACAATTTTAAATTTTATTTTATTTTTAATAGCTATTGCAACCCCTTGAAGAGAGTCATTTCTAACAAAAGAATATGAGTCCAAAAAAACTTTATGTCTCGTGTTTAGATGAGTTTCCTGAATAAAAGCAAATGTTATATCATTATGTAAAAGAATATTTAATAACTCTACTCTTCTAGAGTGATTTATTAATGACCGAATGTTAAAATTTAAGATGTTAAAATTCATGGAGCTGATGAACAAAGAACTTCATTAAGGAGTTCAAGGTAAGCCAATCTTTTGTGTTCAATTGAACTAAAATTTTTTAAGAAAATTTTCAATTTTCATTAAAAGGTTAGTTACGTTCATACCAAATAATTCTTGGGAAAGTCCTAAAAAGGTGGACACTAGCGAGTTTGATTCCACAGGCAAAGAAGCTTTTAAATTCTTAGAGATTTCTGGGATACCAGAGACAGGCTTGGGCTTAAAATGATCAGCAAAAGAAATATTGGGAGACAATTTGTTTTTGCTTAGCTTTGTTTTCAGCAGCAGCATATTGCACAAATTTGGCACAGTTTTTATAATTGGCAGGGTGACCAAATTGTCCACAATTTACACAGTATGGTGTAGAATTTTGATTTTTTATATTTTTACATTGACCAGGGTCATGCTCAGAGTCACATTTAACGCATCTGTAATTACGTGCATAATTTTTAGCAATGTGCCCAAAAGATTGGCAACGTCGACATTGAGTAGGACCCTTATTACCATTTGGTAATTCCCAAATGATCTTGTTATAAAAGAGTGCGTGTATTTTCCGAATATCCTCAACTGTTTTACCTGGAAGAAGTTTGACTAAAAATAAAGGAGAGTCAATATTTTTTTCTTTGGAACGTAGAGTTTCAAATTTCGAAACATTTTGAACAACGTCAGGTAGAATACAGTTGAGTTCATTTAAGATTTCTGAATCAGTAAATTCAGAATTTACACCTCTCATAATAAGATTAACCGTTCTTCTTTCAGGCGGAGTGAAAGAATAAGCCTGAACAGTATTAGAATCGCGAAGCACCTTTAATAATTCGGTGTGCACCTCAACATTGTCTACAAATAGCTTACTTTTTTTGCTATTACAGTTAATTAATTTGAATTGAATATTTGGAACTTTATTTTTGATATCAGCAATCAACTTACGGGTGTTAACACCGTACATAATAATAGGTGGGCAAAATTTAATGACAGACTTATTAATTGAAACATTTTTATCCGACTGACCTTTTATACCAGAATTTTCGCAGTTTAAACCTTCTAATAATGAAAATCGGTTTGAGTTGTTCAGAGCCGGATTTCATGTAGTTGGCACATCTGTTGCCCTTCTTTTTCTTTTTGGCGTGATTTCCACCCATGGTTCTTTATCAGAATTGTTAGTTGTATGTTGAGAATTGTCAATATTAATTTCATCATCCATTTTTTGGTTAGTATTGGAGTCGGCCATCGTATAAATCAAGAATTTTCTAACTCAGAAAATTCAAGATGACGACCCCACTCACGGCAGCAGAAATTTCGTTGGAACAAATTTGAGTTAATTCTTGAGCTTGATGATTTTATTCAGATTCGCAAGCACAATATTTAATGGCTATGAGTGATTTTCTTGTTTAAATTATATATTTTCCAAAAATATTCGAAAAATATTTTTTTAATTTTTTAATGGAAGAAATAAAATTTTTTCAGAAGGCAGCTTTTTCCAAGACCTCCACTAATTCTATGAGATGTAACTAAATGAATCTTATTTTGTGTACTTATCAAGTAACTATATTTCAAAAGATTGGAAAAAAAAATCGTCATTTGTTCGAAATATTTTCTTTCATTTCATAAATGACATCGCACTACTATATTTTTGAACACAACTGTATATACTTCAAAAATTAGAAGAAAACTCGATTTTTTTCTTTTTTGACAAAAGCTGTCTGTCTGTCTACTGGCGTTTAACCGAAAGAGAATGATTCATCAACTTCACTTACAACTCTATAAATTCCATAAACGCGACAATAGAGTCATCTGTAGAAGTGATTGAAATGCCCTCCTCCTGTGGGTGTCTCTTCTGCTTTGTTGACGGCAAGTTTTTTTCAAATGGCAGCCTTACAATCATTCTACACCTGCAATTCATGCATTTAATTTACATTGTTATTGATAAAAAAAGTAACATTACCTTCTTCCATGCCATAACATCCTTTGCAGGCGGCCCCTTTCCATTGAGCTCTGCAGCCACGCACAATGTCGGGTTCAACTCCATAATCTTGTAAACTGTTAAAAGTTTAAGGATTATAATTATTTAGGCGAAATAAATCAAAACATTTAAGAAAAACAGACATCAACAACAACTTAATAAAGATGCCATATTGTATAACAAAAAAAATGCATTGAATTATATAAATTTGCATAGAATGCATTTCATATGCATCTTGAAATCGAAACATACATGTTTTTATTGGATCGTTTGCTTAATTTAATTTTCGGTTATACTAAAAATTGCACTGAAAATTTAATTTTTTTTGTTAGATACTCAAATGTAACGTCTCTGCTCCACACATACAGCTTAACAGCTGACTTCGAAAATGTAAAATTGACGACTTTTGCTTTGTCTAAGAATCAGAATTGTGAGCATAGAGCATTAATTTGTTTTTTAATTACTTTCAATTTTTTCATTGAAACACTATAGAATATTTGTATTTTTTAAAAGAAAAATGTTCAAAGTATTTACTTTCATAATTTTATTTGGAGTAAAATCCTTTAATAATTAAATATAACAAAAACGTCTTACAAAAGTTCGACAATGGACTCCGACTTTTTAAAACGTTTCAAATCCACCTCAATTTTACTTTGTCGTATAAGTGAAATTCCCGACACGACCGTATACCTTTGTCATGATGTGCAATAAATTTGAAGTCTCTGACAGAGTAGCCTCGGGTATAACAGCAGCTCTATTAAAAAATATTGGTTTTAAAGATGAAAATGGCGAGGTTGTTATAATGGATAAGTCAAAAGTGGGTCGAGAAGAAGTACTTCATAAGCACTGCGATGACGGAAACGTATCAGAAATTTCGTTTAGTGGCAGAAAAAATGACTCGTTAACAGTAGCAAAAATTATCGGAAAATATCATACCCACATGGTTAAAGCACCACATTAAGTCGTCGTTAAAGAGCCTCTAGAGATCTAAAGATCGCTGAAAATAAAGCTCGAGAGTTGAAAGCCTTTTCTGGTAGCGACAGTATTTCTATTCAAGTATTAATTAGCATATCCTGCGACGGCGAAGCACCTAATACCAGCATATTTTCATAAAATTACAATAACAAAAACTTGTGTCTACAAAAACTAATTCTGTCTTGCAGAATTTGATTTACAAAAACTATTGGTGTCGGAAGGTCTTCCGACCTTCTTAACCAAAAAAACAACAGCAGCCCAAAAGTATACTGTATTTTTCTAGCAGGAATTTACTGTAATTGTATTATGCTAATCATCGGCAACTCTGTTTTCTTACACCCGCTTTTTTCTGTCTTCTTAGTGAATTCGAAAATATTCTTATTTAAACATTGCAAATAAATTAATAAACAGTGCTACTTTGTGAAACAGTGATACATTGATCAGAAAATTGTGAAGTGCAGTGAATTTGCTGAAACCTATTGTTTTAAAAGTGTTTTGAAATTTCCTACATGTACTCTGCATACAAAACAAATAACCTTTGGATTAGTTTGTTTTTGTATTGCTGTACATTTTTATCTCTTTTGCACAATTTTAGTTTTTTGGTTTGTGTCCCTGCTGAGAAATATTAATCAGTAAGGTACTTGTACTTCAGCAGCAATTTTTTTGTTCAGTACTGTACTAAAATTTCAGGGCTACCAACTTTTCTGAAGTCATTTAATTTTTTAAAACTCTAAAAAATTTTTTATTTTTGATTTCTTTTAATATTTTAAATTTTAGTATGAGCTGTGCATTCTCTAAATGCCCTTCTAGAGCGGCAACTGAGCGTTCCGTCTGTTGCTGGATGTGTGCCTCTGTTGTTCACATGAAATGTGCACAGCTGAGTGCAAGGGCTGTCGATGATCTCGAAAAGAGACATGGTCTAAGATGGTTATGTTAGAACTGCCGCCATATCGATGAAAGTGTATATAAGCTTGTTCGACAAACAAGGAAAGCCTTTCGAGAGGTATCGAATGAGCTAGAGTCTGTTCAGAAAAAGTTTTCGGAACATGAAAATTTCTTTAAGACTTTTAGATGTTTGGATGAAACATATGTATCACCTATGCGTAAGCGCAATCTTCGCAGCGACAAAAAATTAGTTCCAAATCTGTCGTCTGAAGGATCTCTAGCCCTATCTGTTAATCCCGTTCCAAATCATGTACCTGATAACTCGCAACCACCTTCCCTTAACCTCATTAATATGTTAAGTCCTATCCCAATAGATGCTCCTGTTCTAAATCCAATTAACACTAATTTGGAAACTCCTCCGGTAACTTATGCATCTGTAGCTGCTACTTCTGCAGATTACAATGTTTCAGGAGTTACAAAAGCTAATACTGCTACTACTACTACGGCTGCTACTAATACTACGGCTGCTACTACTACTACGGCTGCTACTACTACTAAAATTAGCGTTTCGTCTGAGTTAACTGGGCCTAAAAAACTTGTAGCGTTGGCTTCGATGAAATCCATTTTTGCTTCAAGATTTGCCGCTGACACAACTGTGGAAGATATGCTCTTTCATATAAACTCTCAGCTTAAGTTAAATAACTTAAATATAACTGTTTATAAATTTAACTTCTCGTATGCAAGGTACACTTCATCATTTAAAATAACGTTGCCTTCGCATGTTTTCGAAAAAGTAGTAAATCTATCTTTTTGGCCGAATAATTCATTAATTCATGAATTCACTTCTCGGCCTAAGCCTAATACAGCAACATTAGCAAAGTTACCTTCTCGTAACGCCTGTCAAAAAAACTGAGTGCGATCAAACAGTTCAACATTCTTTATCAGAATGTCCGGGGCCTTAATTCAAAAATGTGTAACCTTTTTTTGATTAGTCATGATTTGGACTACCATTTTCTGTTTCACTGAAACTTGGTTGAAGCACAGTACACTGAATTCTAAAATACTTGCAAGTAATTATGCTATTTACCGTAAAGATAGAACTAGAATCCCAAACACTACAAGTAAAGGTGGAGGTGTTCTAATTGCTGTTCGATCAGCACTCGTTTCCGAGGAAATTATCCTCACAGAAGCAATAAATATTGGATTTTGTTGCATTCTTGTTAAATTTGAACTTCTAACGTAGTTTGTTACATGTTCGTATGTACCACCACAATCTGCCATTGAAATTTATAATGCCCTTTCGCTGGCTATAAATAAAATCTATTCTAAACTTGGTTCTAATGAACGTCTTTTAGTTACAGGCGACTTTAACTTGTCTAACGTTTCTTGGAGTTGCAACTCTCAAGAACCAACTAAATGGTTCCCTGCATCTGATAACTTGTTGCACAGTGAGTTCTTAAATGATATATCTACGCATGGGCTTTACCAATTGAACGATGTTGTAAATCATAACTCTCGAATTCTTGATCTCATCTTTTTTGATGATACTGATATCATTCAGCTATCAAGGTCCGAACCTCTAGTGTTGCCTGAAGATGTACATCATCCAACCCTAGAAATTATACTTGATATACCATTCAAAGAATCTAAGGTGCGTTTTCCCGAAATACGCAAAGTTTTTAATTTCAAAAAAAACAAACTTTACATTGCTCAAAGATCAATTATCAAAAGTAAACTGGGAATCGATATTGTCACTTAACAGAGATAATTTAACTCCAGATGATCTTGATATTGCAGTGCTAGCTTTCAATA
Source organism: Tricholauxania praeusta (assembly GCA_949775025.1). Classification (NCBI taxonomy): domain Eukaryota; kingdom Metazoa; phylum Arthropoda; class Insecta; order Diptera; family Lauxaniidae; genus Tricholauxania; species Tricholauxania praeusta. The sequence continues at coordinate 115,649,803 of OX459028.1, forward strand.
AAATTATTCACGAGTGTTTTGCATCGTCTGTACCCAGACATTCTAATAGGACTATGTCTGGTCCTTGCTGGTTTACTCCTGAAATTAGAAAACTACGAAATCAAAAAACCATATTTTATAAAAAATATAAAACTTCCTCAAATATAACCGATTTTATGAATTACACTAGAATCAGATATAAATACCAACATCTGAATAAATGTGCTTATAAATCATATATTTTGAAAGTTAAAGCTGATATAAAACACAACGCAAAATCCTTTTGAAACTTCATTAATGTTAAACGAAAGTGTTGTTCTTTCCCCTCTAGCATGAAATACCATGACATTGTGTCCAATAACGATGCCATGACTTGCGATCTGTTTGCAGAATTTTTTATGTCTACATATTCTTCCAAGTCGTACAATGATTTATATTACCCGTTTAAGGTAAAGCCGTGTCAAGTAACTTATAGTGATAAGTCTTGATAATGTGCAGAAAAGTCTTAAAGATATAAAATCATCATTTAAAGCTGGTCCTGATGGTATTCCCTCATATATTTTAAAAAATTGTCACAATGAACTTGCTTTTCCAGTTTATTTACTTTTTGAGTATTCCTTACTCCTCGAATATTCTCCTTGCACCTGGAAATCTTCATATATAATTCCTTTGCATAAGTCGGGAAGTAAATCTTTAATAAGTAACTACCGTGGGATCGCAAAGCTAAGTGCATTGCCAAAACTGTTTGAAAGTATCGTTACTCCACAAATTGCACACAACGTTAACCCTATAGTTTCACCTTATCAGCATGGTTTTTTACCAGGAAAATCTACGGTAACTAATTTAATTGAACTTACAAATATAACCATAAATCAATTTGCAAATGGTTTTCAAACTGATGTAATCTACACTGATTTTAGCAAAGCTTTTGATGTGGTGAATCATAAACTCTTGTTACTAAAGCTTTCCCTAATTGGTTTTCCCATAAGTTTACTAAATTGGATTCAGTCATATCTTTCAAATAGAAGCCAATCTGTTAGTTTTAATAACTCCGAATCTAAAAATTTTATTGTTACTTCCGGTGTTCCTCAAGGAATCCATATTGGACCTTTGCTCTTTACAGTTTTTATCAACGATTTGCCCAGTGTTTTAAAGTACTGTAATATTTTAATGTACGCTGATGACCTCAAGCTTTTTTGTCCACTTAAGTTTGCATTTGAATCATCATATCTTCAGTATGATCTCAATAACATTTTTGACTGGTGTAAAGTCAATTGCATAAATCTTAACTTAAGTAAATGCAAGCATATGTCTTTTACACGAAAACCCCATTATTGAGTACATATAAGATTGATGACCATACCCTTGAAACTCTAAACTCTTTTGAGGACTTAGGCGTAACAATGGATACAAAGCTTAAGTTCAATATTCATATTGACCGAATGATTAATAAGGCTAACAGCGTCCTTGGCTTTATAAAGCGCTGGTCCAAGGAGTTTCGCGATCCTTACATCACTAAAACTTTATTTTCGTCTTTAGTTCGACCTATTTTGGAATATGCGTCAGTGGTTTGGTGCCCTCGATATCAATGCTACATAGATGCCATTGAGTCAGTACAAAAACAATTTCTGCTTTTTTGCCTCCGTAGTTTCGCTTGGGATCCAACAGTTCATTTACCACCATATGAACAAAGGTTAAAACTTATAAACTTATCATCTCCCAGAAATCGTAGAGTAATGCTAAATACTATGTTTATCAATAGGCTTATTAATGGTAGTGTTATTAGCGGGCATCTGTTGAGTAACTTATATATAAACGTGCCTCAACGTCCCATGAGACGATTTGTACTGCTGAATTTGAAAACATGCAGATCGAATTACTTACTACATGAACCCTTCCGGAGCTGTTATTGACTTTAATCAATCTCAAAGCATAACTAAAAAAAGCATTTTACGTTTTCTTGAAATAGTTAATATTTAATTTGTTTTATTTGATGTAGACGCTTATGGAATGTGGATGAATGAACGCATTTGCAACAAATACCGCCTGCTGCTGTCGGTGTAATGCTGTTTTCGCATCCTACATCTACACTGCTGCTTGTAGGCGTCTACCTGACTGGATAAGGCATCTACATATCAGATGTGGTCAGCCGTTAGCGCGGAAGTTTTTAAATCACTGCTGCTTTCAGGCATCTACCCGACCAGATGAGGTCAGCCGTTAGCGCGGAAATTTTTAAATCACTGCTGCTTTCAGGCATCTACCTGACCAAGTGTGGCCGGCCGTTAGCGCTGATTTTAAATCACTGCTGCTTTCAGGCATCTACCCGACCAGATGAGGTCAGCCGTTAGCGCTGATTTTAAATCACTGCTGCTTTCAGGCATCTACCAACCAGTTGAGATCAGCCGTTGGTGTGGAATTATTTTAAGTACTTTCATTAATAATTTCTCAATTTATGAGCCCAGTAAATAAAGTTTAAATAAATAAATCTGCTCTAATTTCAAAAATATACCATAATATGTCATTTTGTTTAAATACCATATTCTGATATACATATCGCTCACTTACATCAAGACTGGCATAACTCAAATAACGTGATTTTTAAGTTAATGATGCAGAAATATCCGCCATTTCATGTTTTATTTTGTGTCAAAAAATCAGAAAAGTATCTCATAAACTTGCCTTGTAAGAAGAGTTTATGTAGACATACTTTTCATTATTTTCATATAAAAAGCAACTTATTAACTACTTTAAATGCGTTTTTCTCCCACTTTATGTTTTTTGAGTTATGCCAGTCTTGAAGTAAGTGAGCGATGTGATTGTACGTGTATGGTAAAAACCCACATTCCTCCCCCCTTCAGGCAAGAAAACAGAACACGAATCCTTGAGAGTATTTCCTTGGAACCCAAAAAAAATTCTACAATGTGTTATACACGATTTAAAAGAAACGTAAATGTATTTGACGACCATTTAATCCGAGCCTTTGTTGAATAATCTGATTCTCGGAATTCAAAATATTCTTTGAAACCAAAAATAAGTTCAACAAGACTTGTTGTTCCGTATGAATTAAAAACATTTTCTGCGAAAATAATGCTTAATCAAAAATCAAATTAAAAATTTTCTTTCATGAACACAAGTTACTAAAAGAAACTAAAAGTAAAAAATTAAAAATTTTGCAGTAATTAAAAATTCTGATGCTGTTGAAGTGGTTGATCTCCAATGTCCGTCCGAATGTTGTAACCTGTTGATCCGGATACCGGCTGCGCGAATGTTGTATCAAGTTGTCATCCATCCTAGGAATAACTCTTAATAGGGTCAAGTTGTACCTGCAAGTAGAAGATTAAATCCCATTAGTAGGGCTTTACTTACCTAGTAGTAATAGCCGTTTCTACAAAAACCAAAAAAATATAAAAAAGATGACTTCACTTTGCAAGTTAAAATCAAACTCTCTTTTATTTAAAAACTTAAATACCTTACACCTCGTAAAACAAAAATTACAATAAAAATTGCAAACTGAAATAATTTTATATAATTACAATAACAAAAACTAATTCTGGCTTGGTTTATTCTACTTTAAAGTTTTGCATACCAAATTTAGTGGGGCGAAATGTCTTCCGGGTTGCACAATTTGGTTTTTACTTGGGGTTATGTTGTTACATTTCAGCGCATGGCGCTCTCCTTCTTGTTACTTCTTAACATGCAGAATTTGCCCATGCTAACATTAATGACCAAAAAAAACGACAACAGCCCGCAAGTATGCTGCACTTTTGCAACAATATTTAATGTTATTGGATAATGTTAATCATGCAATAATGCAATTTTAATGTTAACGAATGATGTTAATCATCATCCTAAAAGTATACATACTTTTTATGCTATTAATGTTAGCATTATATTGTGCGGTGAAGCCCACAACCCTACATATGGGTATTTCCACAGAAAGGTCCACCGTGATATTATCTAAGAAAAGCATTAAAATTTTCTATATTTAAACAATAGACACCTGAATTCATTTGGCACGGTGAGCGAAACGACTGCATAAATGCTGTTTCTCTATATTGTAATTTTGAGTAGTATGTATATTTAAAAGTATTAAATTTAATTAAAATTGTATTAAAAATCTTTGTAATACTTCGCTTGTATTAAAATTTATTCCAAGATTTCTAACCGTGTAGATTTCAGGTTGACCTTTGTTCTCTAAAATACTGAGGAACAAAGCACCTCCAAATATTTTATGGTGGGCCAAACATAGTCGGCGCCTATGTGTATACGAATGTCAACCAATGCTTTGAAAAATGTTCTAAATTTGCTCCAGAGACCAGGTATTATTTTTGAACTGAATACACTGCATTGCAATATTTTTAATTATACTTAACGTTATTATTATCCATTTCTATCCATCTGACATTTAAATGGTGAAAGAAAAAGACTTGATTTTTTTAATTTTATAATCTGAAAAAAATTTGGCAAACAGCGGCCAATGTTCGCACTTGCGATCACCCCATTGTAATGTTTTGCACACAATTAGAGCGCTGTCAAAAAAAAAAAAAACGCGACGAAAAATCGTTTGAATAAACACAATTGCGGCGCACAGTGTTATATTTTGAGAAAAAATGGACAAAATCAAATTCCCGTCGATAACAATGTTTAAAAAAAACGAGGTCGGTCTCATTCGAAAGGTGATTTCATGCTTTTTTTAGAAAAATTGTCCCGAATCGAGATCCCAGCAGTGACCATTTCTCAGAAATGCCCAAAATATGGTCTTTTTCACGTTTAGACAGTTTTTCCCAATTTTAGTACAATTTTGACTCGTATACATATCCGATGATAATTTATTTTGAAAGTCGAGAGTATATATATATATATATATATATATATATATATATATATATATATATATATATATATATATATATATCTGTTAAAACTAATTCGTTATGAAAAAAAAATTTTTTTTCGTGAAAAAGGGAAACATCAATGACAAAAATTGGTTTCGTAATATTTATATTTAGTTATAATCCAAAAAAAAATTTTTTTCCATAACGAATTAGTTTTAACAGATATATATATATATATATATATATATATACTCTCGACTTTCAAAATTAATTATCATCGGATATGTATACGAGTCAAAATTGTACTAAAATTGGGAAAAACTGTCTAAACGTGAAAAAGACCATATTTTGGGCATTTCTGAGAAATGGTCACTGCTGGGATCTCGATTCGGGACAATTTTTCTAAAAAAAGCATGAAATCACCTTTCGAATGAGACCGACCTCGTTTTTTTTAAACATTGTTATCGACGGGAATTTGATTTTGTCCATTTTTTCTCAAAATATAACACTGTGCGGCGTACGACGAACGACGAAAAATTCAGCTGTTATTCATTTTTAATTTTTATCAATACTTTTTTTATTTCAATTAAGTTATTTTCAGCTATTTCTTTTATTTAAGTTAAAATTACTTCGCGCAGTTCGCATTTCAAAAGTAAACAAAAGAATTGACACAAGCTGATTGGAAATTCAACACTGATCAGACGGTGAAATAGAATTAGATCTAAATCGACGGCGAACCGTCGGCAGCTCACCAGTCGTACGCCGCAATTCTGTTCAATTTCACATGATCAAGTATGTTATAATTTTTGGCAGCGTATATTCGTCGCCGCTTTACTGCCACCGCTCTAATTGTGTTCAAAGCATAAGGCTTACAGACTAGTTACCACAAACCTGACAACGGATTTGAATTTTCTGGCTCTAAGTTAACCTAGATTGCATGGATTCATTAAAATAGAAGCATTTTCAATTTTCGTGGCCGTAAATGGGTAAAATTATCTTTCATAATTTTTGATATCAATTGAGGGGTTCTCAAGTTATATTGATTTCAACAAAAGCTTTATTCGCAGTTTCTGATGGTTATATTTTCAAAGCTAGACCCGACCGACACTTTTTTTAAAATGTTTTTCTTGTTGTAGCCCGTATTGCCCCTTAAAAAAAGTTCGGCAATCGGAGCTAAAGTAAAGCAAATCCGCTTGCATTTTGTTCTTAACTGTTGAAGTCGGATAAAAAAGTCATATCGTATGAGACGAACGTATGTCTCGGTCGCACTGACGGTAGTATGAAAAGTAGTAACGTCTGAGGCATCTGTAACGTCTATAAGAACAACCCTGAAAATAGCTGTCTCTGTAAAAGAGTGGGACGAGCAAAATATAAGAGGCTGAAACAAAATCTCTAATAAATAAATAAGAGCGAGCCAGTGATATCAAATGTTGATCTCAAAGAAGTATGAGAAATAAAAACAAAACAGAAAAATTGTTTCAACCAAAAATCCGGTTAAGAAACAAATTAAGTGGAAGAACACAAATAACTCAAACAGAAACGAAATAAAAAACCGTATGAGATAAGCACATATACATAAATTGAGATAAAAGCTAAGAAAACAACAAACCAAAATAAAAATCTCAGATCGAGAAAAAAAAAACCAGTGATGCCAGGTTTTGAAAAATTTACTGTTTAATTGGAAATCTTAATTTGTTCCTGTCCGTCACATCAAATACACTTTTTGAGTGGGATCAAACAATAGTCGGATTCCTGGTATGTGCTTTGTATAAATAAAGGACAGTTTTTCTCAGCATTGAGTTTTTTAAAAATATATATGAATCGCTTAAATTATATCTAATGCCTTTAAAGGTGAAAACTGAAATATTTTTATTGGGTATAGCTGGCCATTCCAAATTTTTTACTATACAGAGTGGTACGATTAGAATGTGATATCCGTAAAAATTAAATTTCCTGATCATTTGAGTAAAAAATTGCATGGGAGATCTATCTTGAACACCGTATGAGTTAAATGGCAAATATGATAACTTATGTCGTGTAATCGGCCATTGACGCGCAAATCATCGATTAAAGTTCATACGAGAAATTTCCCAGATTAGGGTTGTGCAAAATATATCGATATTTGGGGTTTTTTTTTTCTACGATTATGAGTGATATTTTTTTTATTGATATATCGATGTTCGATTTTATTTTTCGACTATCGAATTCGATATTTTTGTTTAAAGGTAACTCTGTATCCAATTGAAAAAGCACTCGCGTGGTCCTAGTCTAACAAGGTGATTATCTTGTCAAACTCAAATAAATGCATTCGTGAAAAGCTGCAGCATCTCTGTAAAGAACAAAAGATGACAAAACTTCTGAAAATGTGCGCTTTTACATGATGCAACTAACATGATTATTGCATCAACGTAGTATACATACTTCACGAAAGCGTCAGTGTGGCATGATATGTACGTATATGTACATTAGACATGTTCAAAAAAAGTCATGTTCTAGAATACTTCAAGAACACTTGTTTTTCGAAAATTTATTCATATTCGAGTGTTTCCTTATTTAAAAAAATAAAAAAAAATCAATCCTATAGCTGCTACCAGAGCTGCAAAATTTTCTTTTTTTGGAATTTGGCCAGAAAAACGATGAAAATTTGTTTTTTTTTTCTTATTTTTTTTTTAAAATTTTTTTCGATTTTTCTTATGTACGCATAAGGAAGTATCGAAAAAAAACTTACCGCTATTTTTTAAGCCTATATATAAGGAGAAAAACTGTGATCTCTCCGCGAGTAGAACTTTGATGTGTCATGTGTAACTGCTTAAATCCTTTGTTATTTTCACTGCATTCACCTTAATACACTATAACTAGAAATTTTCAATACCACTACATAAATTTTCATTGAAAAAATAAACGAGAAAAAAAAAATTTAATTCAATTTTTGGTCCAAAAATTTTCAAAGTATTTTTTAAGCAAGTTATTACAATATTTTGCTTCAATAATTAGTTACTCTTACTAACAGTGCATGATAAGTTTAAAAAAAATTTAATTTTGAAAATTTTTGGACCACAAATAAAAAAAATTTTTATTCTCATACATTTTTTTCACGGAAATTCATGTAGCGGCATTGATTATATCAAGTTATAGTGTATTAAAGTGAATTCAGTGAAAACAACAAAGGATTTGAGCAGTTACACAAGATACACCAAAGCTCTACTCGCGGAGAGATCACAGTTTTTCTCCTTATGTACTTCCTTAAGTGTACATAAGGAAAATAGAAAAAAATTTAAAAAATATATTCTAAACAAGAAAAAAATCAAATTTTCATCATTTTTTTGGCCAAATTCCAAAAAATGAAAATTTTGCAGCATTGGTAGCAGCTATAGGACTATTTTTTTTTTATTTTTTTAAATGAGAAAATACTCGTTTATGAAAAAATTTTCGAAAATCGAGTATTCTTGAAGTATTTTAGAACATTATTTTTTTTTAACATGTCTAATGTACTTACCATACATGGCACAAAAGCGAATACGCGAAAAATCATTAGTTGAAGCAGTCTATGGAGTGAAGTGTATAAAAAGTGTTTAAATTACAGATTACACTGCACAACAAAATTGCAACTTTTGTCTGATGAATGACTTTTATGATGATGAAATGAAATAGATACAATGAATTGATAATACATATTGTAAATTTTTAGCTCCTCCATTCTTCAAACATGATTAGGTATCCACCACGTTAGTTATTTATGTATAGATTTCAACTTTTCTAAGAAATTTCATCGTTTTACGAGCTTTTCAAAAAATATGGAATGTATCCCCATTTATACAATGTAAGTCATGTCTTTTTTTATGCGATTTTTTTTTTTGGGCGGTTGTTTCTGGAACGTATCTAGCGCACAAAAAGAGAATTAAGTGTGTATGGTAAGAAAAAAACTAACGAAATTTCCAGTGCAGTAAAGCGCTTCTATGTGTAACAATGTTAGAAATAAAACTGCACCCCACCACCACTTCTTACTCTTTAGGTCAATTTAACGTACTTCGCATTAATGACCATATTTCTGAAAATCCCATTCCCTGTTATCAAGCGGACAAACGTATCGCGTCTTAAGCCAACGCGAGATACAATTGAATGCATGATTACAAATACCCCAAGCGACGGTACATTCTTCGCTGGTGGCAGAGGCCTGATTAGCCTTGCACTCGAGACAGAGGTCTATGATGTGATTGCGACAAATGGCGCAGTTGTCTACTACAATATCCCAAGGACAAAGCGCAACAGCATTTCACTTTTTAATTTCGATGCGCTTCCTCTTGCCTTTGCTGCTATATGATGGAACCTCGAACTCATCTCCATCTACTTCCATGTTATGTGGTTATTGTATATACTACGTAAATATTTTAGCCCTGCTTTCTAAACTAAAACTAAAGGAAGCGGCTTCTGTCCTATTGGAAAGTCATACGCAGACCATGGCGTGGTTTACTTCTGGTTGGACCTCCAGGCACTGGCAAGACAATGATGGCTAATCATTCGATGATAGCATCATGTTAAAACTTACAGAATTTCAATGCTAAACGCGCGTAGTAGGGGTTGGGACGCCATTTTTTGAATTTTGTTTTATTCAGCAAAAATATCGAATTTCGATTATCGATATATCCGATATTTCTTTTTCGATATATTTCGATACGGTTTTGAAATATCGATCATCGATATTTCGATAATATTTTTTATTTGCCCAACCCTATCCCAGATTAATGAAGTTTATTTGACAACGTTTGACGTTTGTTTTACTCATATATTTAAATCAAAAAAGATTTTCTTTCAAATGGACTTTTTTCGAAACATTTGTTAAGTTAAAATTATACAAAATCGCGAAAGGACGCGAAATGCATATTTCCCGCCATCCAATAATTGGACAAAGTGGACTGGAAAAAAGTTCTTCCAACGCTTTCGCATAACAAAACGCACAGTCGGAAAGGACCAAAATAGTGCTAATTGTCTTGCATTTATGCAAACTTTAGTGTCCACGTTTTATCAGCTCGGGGTAAACTGCTCATGACATTGAAATCTTATGCAACAGGCAGCATTTTGCAAGCCGCAGGGGACTTAGTTGATTTTTCTTCCATGTCTGCATCTCTCTGTTCTGAAATATTTTTGTCATCTGCCAAACATACTATTTTCAATTAACTTCAAATGTCTATATGGACAACTTACAATTGACTTTATGTGTTGCATTTCTTGTTAAACTGAGATATCTTTTATACTCAATAAATTCATAGGTAAGCTACCAAATTTGATTCGAGACATAATCGCAGTTTATAAAATCTCCGATTAAAGTGGTAAAAATAAAAGAGATAAGTTAACAGGCCTTAGGGTAGTACTACAAACAGAGGTTATCTCATGACTTCTAAGTAATAAATCAGGAGTAGGTTTCAGTCGGTAATTAACTCACGTGTCTTAAACTGATACATTAGCCGTGTTTTATTCACTTTGGATTAACCAAAATCTCAAACAAATGTGTGAACCAGCTCAATTTCTAGTTCAATTGATAGAATTTTTTTTGTCTTTGCTAAAGTTTGAAGCATCATGGACACAAACTTAAAATAATCAAAAATATATGGCAACTTTGCTGGAATTTCGAAGAAGCGTTCTTAGGTCACGCGGGGCCTTGGGCACCCAGTCGGTGCTAAGCCCAAATATTAAAATAGAAACACATAATAACAATAAAAACAGTGATGAAACAACAGAAAACGAAAAGAAAACTTTGGTATTAGCGTCATAACAGTTTGAAATCATGTGATAGCAATAATTTGAAAAAAAAAAGTTATGTTCTGATACGTGAATCCCTTCCCGCGCATGGCCCCGTTCAACCACGCGACCATAAAGCCGGCTCTGATTTTAAAATAGAATTTCTTTCAAACAATGTCATGCCACCTATTGATCAAATGCGGAATTATAAAAGGTTTAACTTATGCGTTTTATTCACTTTTAGGTTTAACCAAAGCGAATAAAACACGGCTATTATTGTCAGCCGCCTTCTCAGTTCAGCTAATGCGATAATTCGCTTGTTGAAATCAAAATTTTTTTTAACTGCAATTTTCTTTTTTACAAATATATACCATAAAAAATTTAATTTTCTCATAAACATTTTACTGCACGTATTCAAGGTATAAATTCTTAATAAAGTCTTTATTAAGTCCAAAGTGGCTTTTTAGCTACATACCTACTCAAATCAAAGAATTTTTATTTCTGCATAAATTTACAATCCAATTCAATAAAAGAGAAACACACAAGAACTTTTTTTGTTTTTAAAGAACAATTCATTGATAGCTTAAAAGTTTCTTTTATATTACGAGTAATGTAGATAAATTTATACATGGATGTGTCCAATAATAAATTTTTTTACTCAGAATGAACCAGAGAATCTAATTTTTCAGATAAGACATCGTAATTGGACCACCCTGTATACACCATTGGACCGACGTATAAGCTACCTAAGTGCCATATACAATAGTTGTGTTTTTGATGCGGGTATAAAATAGTTAATTTCAGATATACTTTTCGTCATTGCATTTATGACATCTCATTATAATATAGAATACATCTGAAGCAGAAAAATTTTAAGTATACATTGGAGTAAAGTTGAGAAGTTCACACATTTTGCTTATCGGTTTATTTTGTTAATAGTCGGAAAATTTTTTGGCTCATTCCTGCAATACGAGTAAAAAAAACAAACGGCATCCCTGGAAGAGCACTAAAAGCAGAAATGAAGATGTGTGCGCTTCTCTTAAGACGAAGACGATGGCAGCCGTGAATGGAAACAACAAGAAAATAAAAATAAGAAATAAATGCGAACAGGTAACAAATAATTCAACAATAATCGCAAAGTGACAGTGCTGCCACTTTTCTATTATCAAAAGATGTTCATTGAATTTGTCAAAAATGCATGGAATAGGAATACACTGGTGGTTTTGATTTTCTACAACGGTATTTTTTGCAATGCAACAAAAATTAGTCAATCCGCAGATATGTTTAAATAACCACTGATTAGGTTTTAAGATTATACAAGATTAAGATTAGGATGTCCGTCATACAGAGAGCCACTGTATGTATGTACTAAGCACAACATTTGTTTTACTTTCTTTCGGTAATTTAAGATTTTTGATAAATGAAATTGTTTGTTACCAAACAAAAAATCATTGTTTCATTTCATTTGTCTTAAAATTTTCTACTATGTATAATAAAAAGAAGAGTTTGAATTAATATTTCTTTTTTGTAAGCTTATTATGTTTGCAATAACAAATTGGGTATTTTTTATAGATTAATCAACAAAATTAAAAATAACTCACGGTAGGCTTTAACCAACTTTAAATTACAAGTCGAGTTACAACAAAAACTTGAATGCGGAATTATTTGGGATGTTAATCAAAGTAGAAGTGCATCAAAAGGAAAAAAATCCTTAAGGTTTTTTTTTTAATTCCATATTTACTGTCTTTTAGTAATATTATCTAGTAAATTTAAAAAACATCCGATTGTGCTGAAATTTTGACACATTAAAGAACCTAAAAAGACATCCTCACAGTCCAAATTTCAGCTCCCTACATATTCGGGGTCTTGAGTACTGTTAGGTCAAATTTCGAAAAAAAGCAATTTTTGCGAAAATAGCCAAATTCAATGTTCGATATCTCTGGGCCTGGTCAACCATTTTCACTATATGGTATCTCATTTAAAAGCGAATAAATAGATAAACATAATAAGATCGGTCTTTAGTATTATGAATAGAACTACGATTTAGTACACCATTTTCAAAGCAGACATATTTTACTAAGACCTATTTAGCTTAATCGGGTCGCAAAAATAAGTCTTAAGGTTTAGAGGTTTAAAATTATTTTTTATGTATAAAAGATAACATAACAAAAAAAAATTGATATCCACAACTTTAAATTTAGATTTGAGGGATTTTAGAACAAATATTTTTAAACCGGACTAAACACGACTATTTTCAGGTCTAAATATGGTTCTTTCTCTAGACCCCGACCACCTAGGAAGCTGTAATTTAAACTGCAGTGCTATCTATTAAAGTATTTTGACGTGTCAAAATTTGAAGAAAATCGAATAACTCTTAAATTTCATACGTATGTTATGCATATGTAATATCATTAAAAAACAGTAAATATGGAATTAAAAAAAAAGCTCTAAGGATTTCTAATATTTTTCATATATCGACTCTTAATTACATCCCAAATAATCCCCAATTAAAGTTTTTGTTGTAACTCACACTTTTATTAAAAGTTGGTTAAAGCCCACCGTGAACTAATAAGTTTGTATAAAAAAAGTCTTCATTCAATTTTAAAAAGTTCGATATTATTTAAATTTGAAACAAAACTTAATTTTCCAAATATGCATACATATTGAAAATGGACATGTATTACCATATACCAGGTTAAATTGTTCCATTTGTTGTCTTTATCATATTTGTTTATGAAGCATTGACAGATTTGTGTAAGTTCACATAAATATCGGTGTCTGCTAATGACTGTAAAATTCGATCAAATATGTTCAATTAGATAAAAATTTTTTTGTTTATATTTTTGAGAGATTTTACATCAGATTCTGATATTTTTTTGTAATAGCCAAACATTGAAACAGTTAAAACTGAAAAAATAAATTCAAACTCATAAGATTGAATAAAATAAACTATATATACATATATACAATTACTTTAGAAAAAATATGGTACAGTCAATTACTTCGTAAAATTTTATGGGAAATCCGTATCAACACTCCGATGTTTCACCGATGTTTCAGTTATGTTCGAAGTGCAATTGATGCATTTTAGAATAAAGATTCTTAATGGGGACTTCGATCAAAATTATCGATTTAGAATGTTTTTCATTGCTTACAACAAGATCTACATATTTTTACAACTTTTGTGAAAAAATAATAGTGAAATACATAGTTGAATATAATAAAAATAATAATGAAACTAAATATTGAACTTCAACACAAAATAAATAATTTATATCTGCACAAACATTATTGAAAACTGAATACGATATGATAGCTTGTGTTTCATTAATTATTTTTAAGAATTTTAATTTTTGACCACAAAAAATGGTGTTTTTAAATGAAATGTGATATTTTTTATTTACTTTTCCGGCAACACTGATGTACATATATGTTGACTCATGACATGCTGCTCACCATTGTGCCACTTTTTTTAGTGGCAGCACTGCGTGCAACACTCAACACTATGAAGTTTCACTATTAAAGTACGAGCACGAAGCGGAGCAAGTTTTTGACGCGCGATCAGTTGATTTTGTGCATTGAGTGAGTCGGTGTATTCGCGGTATATCGAAGTTTTTAATAAATCAAAGAATAAAAAGAAAAACAGGCAAATGTGAAAATATTTTTTTATTTATTATAACGATTTGCCCAAAATATAGGAAATTTATCGTAAATTTAAAAATAATAATAAGCAGCAAGCACGCCTGCGGCAAACACAGAGATGCGCGTGTGACAAACGGAAATTGAATTAATTTATTTTTAGTTAAAACGCAAAGCGAAAAATAAAAACAAAAAGATTTTTGTAACGAAAATAAAATAATTCTGAAAATTGGCACAAAAAGTGCTGTGTTAAATCAACATATATTAGAAAATTGAAAGAAGTAACGAAAAGCGAAATTTCTCATCATTTGCAATATAGTTTATTAAATAGTGAATAACAGAAAATTACGTCGGAATTTTCTAGATGAAATATAATTAATCATTGATTATTACAAGGAATATTATAGAAATAGCAAATTAATGAAATTGTTACCCAGGTTTTTAAAATTTCAAATAGGCGGCTCAACGTTTAACCAAAATAAGTTGTATGAGAATCACTAAAAGTGCGCAAGTGTAGCGGCGGATCTGCATATTATCTACAAAATTATGTTATTTATTACCCCAATAAAAAAAATCTAAAATTTGATTCTGCAGTAGTGAAAAATAATGATATAAAGTCTTCCTTTTAAGTTTTCATTTGTGTTAATCATCCCTTAAGTATCACTTAGTCAGTATTAATTACACACAACATTACAAAAACCTAGTAAGGCGTTAGTACTCATTGTTGATTATCCTTTATTTTAAGGTAAGTAAATGTCTTTTATATGAACTGTACATATTTGGTTTTTTTTAATCAATAACTTATGTAAATGCAAATTTATTTAAGGCTATTAATGTGTATAATATGTACATCTTTTTGCAGCGATTTTTGGGAGTATACAAAATACATTTTTCCAACCTAAAACTGGTCTTGTCCTGGTTTTGTCAGTTTCTTTCCACAATTGATAAAGTTGTATTGTTGCCAGCTTTCGATATTTTCTTATGTTGTAGCGACAAACAAGTCATAAAAATTAAGTCCATGTGAGAATCGCTTGAATCTGGAAAAAAATAAATAAGTGAAAGATTTTAGTGTAAAAATAAGTTTTATTGGTATTATGTAGTATTTTATTTTATTTATCTATTATTTACATAAAAAAAATTAGAGGAAAATCGAAAAAAAAATTGCTTGTCTAAAAAACTCCGATGCAAAACTTTCATTATAGGGACTTAAAAAATTCGAAGTGATTTTTTTTTTTAAATTAATTTTCGAAAAGTTTGTGTAAATCAAAGTTATAACATACATATTTCAGGCGCCCAGTTGCGGCCAAGTTCAAAAAAATCAAGTTTTGAGATATTCTCATATATCAAAATCTAGACCATGCTTTATCTTTCTACTATGGTTTTAGATTAAAAAAAAATTTTTTTGACAGAAAAATTACACATTTTAATTTATTTTTGATGCATAGATTTCATAACCGGCCAAGTCCATGAACTTGGTTTCGAAACCAGTCCAACGCCTTGGAATCAAATCCGGCCAAGTCCAGTTCATTGGCATCAAAACCGGCCAAGTCCACTTATTTTCAAACAAAATTTGATAATTATTATGCCAAAACTGGCCAAGTCCAGTTCATTGGTATCAAAACCAGCCAAGTCCAAAATTGTTTTCTCAAAAACATACGCTAATAAAACTTGAAAAGTCTGATCTGACGTGCTTTGAGTAAGATATTTTATAAGCTATTATGTGGGAAATACTTTTTAATTTTTCAATGAACATAGATGAAGATAAACGTTTTTCGTTGTTTGTCTAAAAATATGAAAAAGGGACTTTGGCGCCTCATTTATTCGAGAAACGTGTATGTATTGTTTTGTATGTTTTTGTATTGTTAAAAAATTGTAATATGGCCTTCGCGTTCGCCAGATTTGACTGCTGTAAACTTTTTTGTAGGGATTTCTGACTACTAATGCACACCTTTGAGCAACTCAAACAAAATATTCGTGATGATATTATTGAAATACTTGGTGAAATCTTCAAATTGTAATGAAAATGTGCTCAAAAAAGCCTGTATATATAAGCACAGGTAGACATCTATCTGATATTATATTCCGTACATACATAATTGCCAACATGCAGTGGCTCACAGCTTATTTGGCCCACATCATTTATTAAATTGTTTTGTTATACAAAACGGTATTTTTATACAAAACGAATAAAATATTGAATGCAGTTTTTTTTATTGAAACCTTTTCATTTATTATATACAAAAAAAAAAAAAAAAAGTATTCAGATTTCACAGAGTTTTATGAAAAAAAGAAAAAACTTAAACAATATTCATGTCACAGCTTAAATGGCCCATCAAAAACATAAAATGAAAAAAAGTAATTATTTCACATAAAATTTGTTAAAAAATTAATCGCTCATATTTATGGGTTAACCTTTTTGATCCAACACGGCATTAAGGCGCTCTTGCATCGAATTCACGCCATGGACCATGAGGTCCATTTTATCTCTTATGTGGTGATTTCGAATACCTCTGTCCAGTACAGACCACAAGTTTTCTATAACAATCAAATCTAGAAACTGTGAAGGTGTTACGATGATATGAGGACATTTCAAGTGAGCCATGTTCGCACTATTAATGACTTGTATTTGAGTTTTTGTCTTGATAAAATCGAAAATTTACTTCTATATTTAAATTTTTGGTATCAAGTATCAAATTGTGTTGTAGAATTTCTAAATACAATTTTTTGTCAATATTTCCTTCAACTAAAATGAGATTACCAACCCCAGAAGACGCCATGCAATCCCATACCAACACATGCCAACCGCCATGCTTAACTGTTTCTCGTACAATTTTTAGTTTGAACTCTGTATTTGCTTCCCTCCAACAACAGTAATTTTTTCTGAGGAAAGTAAATTTGGCCTCTATGAGTCAAATGGTAAGAAATTTACTTATGAATATATGTATTCATTCGACTCAGCTATGCCCGTCTGTCTGTCTGTTGAAATCAGGTTTACGGGAAATACTTATAAGTAAGCTAATTGAATAACATTTGGCACACAGGTCACACCTTCTTGGGATTGAAAATATGCGAAATCGATTGAAGGACACGTACCTGTCATAGCTGTCTATATTTGCCCAAGCGAATTTTGAAACAAGTTTTTTAATATATTTATAACATTTTCGGCTGCAAGCCTACTAGTTTTCGAGTAAAAACTAAATACAATACTAAATGTTAAGATCTTATGGTACTATACTGGGCTGCAACATACCTGAACCATTTTATGGCAGAAATTATTTTTTATTTGTAAACAACAACACAAGTAACTTTACCAAGCTCCTCGAATAACAAAACTTGGGAAATAACAGACGGTCTTAACATATTAGACTTTTTAGGTTATCCGATCTTTCCCAAGTTTCTTTAGCTAAAGAACTCGGAACGTCAATATTTTTGCTTGGATGAATAACATTTTTAGCCTAGCTAGAGCTTAAAAAAAAAAAACACAAAGTAAAATGCATTGAGGAAATGTCTTTTAACGATTTTTTTTCAATAAACATATATTTTTCACTGTACTATACTTTAAGGCATGACAAGCTATACTGGTCAAAAACAATTATTTTATTAAGTCACAGCTAAGTCAAAATTTTTATGTTTTGTGACTTATTTGGTAAATAACGGATCTGAAACGTCTAAGGTTTAGTGCGCCATATACTCGTACATATGTATGCGATACAAAAATTATACAATATTAAAATCATTAAGCAATTAAAACCGAATCTTTAAATACAAATATGTATAAACTTAAATTTTTTTTTTTTTGAAATTAAAGTTGTGACTTCGGTAGGGTGGGTGATGAGAAATAATAGCCCTCACTTTCTGAGTTTCACCCTCTTAACGGGATTAAGGAATATCAGAAAAAATTTCACAAAGTTGCACTTTAATTCAACAAGTTAAGCTAATGATTAGTTTAGTGTAGGGCTACCAGATGATCTGCTTGCAAAAGTAGCACATTTGTAAAAATTAAGAATTTTCAAAAAACACAAAAAAATTTCGTAATTTTTACAAAAAAGTATAGTAATTAGCAAAAAAAAAAGTCCCCATTTCTACTTTCCCATAGCACTAATAAAAAACACCATTACGTGTTTTTTTATTTATTTACATTGTTTCCATAAAACATTTTTTGTAAAATTTTGTTTATCGACCAAAAAAAAAAAAGGTCGTAACTTCGAAAGTAGTGAAAAGTAGCGCATTTCAACCAAAAGTAGTACATTTCAAGTAAAATATAGCAAAATAGCGAAGCCTTGCAAAAGTAGCACTTTTGCTACTTTAGTATGCCATCTGGTAGCCCTAGTTTAGTGTTAAAGCCGAAACTTGTTGAATTGAAGTGAAAAAAAAAACTTTGATTTGAACTTAACCCTTGTGTCTACACTTGGATACAAACGTATCCTTTTCAAACTTTTAACAGAAATTTGCTATATTTCTCATGTTCCCAGCATTTTCATATTTTAGGTTATACTCCACGGGAGTATCCTAAATATAATGCAATAATATAAAAGTGTGTACCTACATTCAGTGGGGTGTGGGCGTGCATTTTATAAATTTACTGCGTTGATCTACACTTGGATACATTTGTACCCCAAAGCATTTTTAAATCTTTTTTAAGAAAAAAGTGCGACAAATTTATTAAATGTCTAATAATGTGAAAATTGTCTTAACAACCTGCAAAAACTTAAATAACGACTGAGAAATACAAAATTAATACAGCTATGTATATCCGGAAAGCTTGAATTGCGATACTATACACGGAGGGAATTAATTTCTAAAATAGAAGTAGAATTAACGTTGAATCAAGAAATCGTAGTACGATTCTCGTCCAAACAGATTTATATTTAATTCAAACATTTTCTTTACTTGATCCAAGAATCACTTAAAACAAATAAAATTACGAAATACTACTTAAATCAAAGCATGATTATTAGAACTTCTGAGAATCAATCAGAATTTTTTTCTAGAATCATGAAACAATAACTAGACTTTTAAAAAATGAATGAGAAATTTTTTCTGGCGTCTAGAAATAGTTACTACTACTTTCAAAAATAAATAACAACTCTTTTCTGGAGTAGAGAAATCAATACAAGAGGTTCTAAGATAGAACCAGAAATTATTTCTTGAATTGAGAAATAGTTCGTAGAACTTCCAAAATAACAACAACCACTTCTTTAATAATGCATGTCATTTTTTTTTTTTGAAACTGTTTACCGTTCTCGGTTTTTAGGTATTGTACTAATTCTTCTTTCAAATTTCCCTTAAACAAACTACAAATGTTTTCAATGAACTCCTCCCAACCATTCATCAGTCCCAAACTACATGAAAAGTTAATTTCATAGTCTATGTCAATCTAAGTTTAAAAAGAAACATAATTATGTTTAGAATTCATAATTAGTACGGAAAACATTATTTAAAAATTAATTACGAGTCGTGCACTATAAAAAAATAAAATCGATAAAATCGTTCTAATTGAAATTCTTTATTTTGTAAAAAGGCTAAAAACGATTGAAAAATTTTTTTATTTATAAATGAACCATTAAATTTAATTAATAATTAATTTTATTATCGCGCCGACGTTTTGAGAATTATTTGTTCTCTTCTTCAGGGCGTCTTTTACTGAACTAAATATGTTGAACAATTATGTAAACAATGAAACAATTAAAACAATTAAAAAATATTATTTTCATTCAAAAAAGAAAAAAAAATATCCGAGATTCTTATGGCATCGGATGTCTTAAGAAATTACGCGTCTAATGAAATACTCCAAATGTCGGCATCTTAGTTCAAACATATAAAAAATCTACTAAGAAAATTTCCTCTATCTCAATTTTACAGGTAAGTATTTCAGCAAATTGACATAAACAAAACATCAATTATCTCGAAATGAATTTTTTTGAAATACGTCTTTTTCGCTTAGTACGGCAGAGTAGGTGATATAAGTTTTGTTTTACAAGAAAAAATATTTGAATCAAAAAACGCCGAGATTAATCAAGAAAGTTTTTAGTTTGCTTAGATCA
Organism: Tricholauxania praeusta; assembly: GCA_949775025.1. Classification (NCBI taxonomy): domain Eukaryota; kingdom Metazoa; phylum Arthropoda; class Insecta; order Diptera; family Lauxaniidae; genus Tricholauxania; species Tricholauxania praeusta. The sequence continues at coordinate 115,670,036 of OX459028.1, forward strand.
AAAATTAGTTCAACTAAAATTTAATTTAATCGAATCCCGTTGCTTTGATTTAATTTTGTAAAAATTGTAGAAAACGCGAGAAATTTTTACTTGTTTCAAGAACCTCACTACTGATTCAAACTCAAGCAGATAATACGTGTTATCAAATAAATAGTACTTAATATTAGAAAATTCGAATATTTCGAGTATAAAAAGTAACTAACAATATACTTCTTAACATAAGAAAATATAGCTTGTGTAGCTGCAAAGTGTAATTTATGTGTATCAAGAAAGCGTTTCTGAATCTGAATAAAAATTAATTAATACGATTAAAACAAGATTAAATTAAAAACAATTTGTTTGTTTTTGGATTTTCTTAGTTTGAGAAACGAAATTTTGATTGATTTAGAAAATATGATTTTCTCCGGATAGGAGAAAATGTGAGTGGCAGCCACTCACATCAACAAAATTTGATGGTTATATCGGATTGCTAGTTGTGTTCAGTGATGACATTTGGGTTTTGTGCAAATTTACTGAATAGAGAGTTGAAATGTAGTTTTTAGGGGCCGAATGTACTTTTTTCGACATGAAAATGAAAAATTTCTTTACAATTGTCATATTTCCCGTTTCATAAGTTCTGATGACAGTGTTACATGAGCTGATCGTGTGGGGACCAAGACAAGGTCAAATGGAAAACTCGGCAGAACTGTTTTGATTGCCACAAACCAGTTATGTGGATTGATGAAGCCGACATTAATACGAATGTTTGAAATGCCAACATGCAAAATTTCAGCATTATTAATACATATTATAGGTTTTGTTTAAAATTACTAAAAAAATAAACATCGTTTCATCACATAACATTGAAGGATTCTCTTAAGGACACCATACGCACAGAACGGCCAAATATAACACCCGAGGAGAAATCTAGCTTAGTTGGAAGTATGCGTAGACGCATACAGGCAGTTATTTAAGCTAATGCTAATGGAAATCAAACGAAACATTAGATGTTCGAAAATTGGACCAAGGCTTAAATTTTTCATATGTGTGCCTAAACGTTTTTGATATGAAAATCATGCATTTTTTTAATTGTTATAACATCACATCTAAAAAAGATGGAATTCAAATATTTTTTGCTTAAATATTTAATAAAATGTTCCTTATTAAAAATTACATCCTTACTATTTTTGTTAGTCAAGAGGAAAAAAAGTTATTAACAGGTAAACTTTGTAAATCGCGCTGTGCCTACACTTTTTTGATTCACTGTATGTATGTGAATACGTGTAAATTATTCAAATTATTATGTACGAATATTTTCTCGCCATAGCAGATGTAATAATAAGTAGGTTAAGTTTAATGCAATGCAGTGCAAATACAAAAGTTTTGTTGAATCCACAATAAACAATGAAACATATGGATAAATATTTGAACTACATAATCACAAAACAGTGAGCAGGAGCAAATGAAGTAAAAATAAAAATGCACTTTCATTTGCAGCCTATAAACAAAGCAAAATCATTAGAAGAGTCAGAGCCAAAGGTTAAGTAAAGATCGGCACGTCTGCAGACGAGATTGATTTTAGATAACGCGAACTAAATTTCTCATCAAAATTCGCTACGGCCAGTGAAAGTACTGCTCTTCCCCTTCAAAACTCACTTTAAATTATCTCTTTTTTTTTCTCCAAAATATCATAAATTGAAATTCTCTGATCATCCTGCCATACTAAAACTAATGTAGATCTGCATGTAAGCCTATGTAATAAATGTCAAGTGACGCTATTTAACAGAAAGAAAACGATATTGACATAATTCAAAGTGAGTTTTTAAGGAGAAGAGTTATACTTTCACAAACCATAAAATATTTTATGATAATATATGAACAAATCGATTCGCAGTGGAATATGCTCCCGAATATAAGAAACAGTACTCTTAAGAATAAAGCGTTAGGGGCGTTTTTTTTTTTTTTTTGTTTTCAGGAAAATGGTCAGTGAGGTACCTCGAATACGTAGTGCCAGAGGGTTAAAACCTTTTCCAGCCAACCGTAATATAAAGACGGAAAACAAATCAATTGCAGAAGTCTTTTAAATATTAATTTTTATGTTTCTTTATTTTCTACAGTAGTTTTTAAATTCTTTTGAAAGTACATACATATGTATATGAAAACCTCTATATAAAAAACAAAAATTAAGTTGTTGTCAAACTGTGGGAATAACTTACATTTATCTCATAAAGCCAAGTATGGTCACCTTTTTACAATATTCTTATAAATAGAATTGAGAGAATTCTTAACAATTTTATTCGTTTTGCTCTCAAAGGGTTGACTCTTTAAACTTTCCACCTTATGAATTGTTTGAAGTTAAACTTTATCATTAAAGCCAAACATATATAGATTCTTATCCTTAGATTTCTATCTTTTACAACATAAGCGAAACTCATCGAAATCGTTTAGTTTAGTAAGTCTTTTTACTATATTTGTACACTAGAGCGGTTCAAAAAAAAAAACTTTTTGATTTTTTCACGATGTGTCAGCGGATTACAATAGCCTTATATGTCTAGACAAGCCCCATTACTAGGATTAAGGTTAATATTGAAAACTGGATTAGCGCCCTCTGTTTTAAGTAAACAACCCATTATCAAAAATCTTGATTTAAAAAATGCTGCAAGTTGTAGAGGTTATAAAATTTTTCAACAAAGTGGGTATGGTTTTCGGGAAACAATCGATCGGGGAATTCAAATCCGTGATTGGTTTTTCTTCTTCTTCTTTCTTTCTTATAAAAAAATTGACAATTGACCGGACAAAAGCAAAAAAGTACCGATTTTCCACTTTCTAGCTCCAACACCTCAAACATTATGTTACCGCCGATCCCATTGTACATCATTTTTAATGAACTGATATTCCCTTAAATGAATGCCGAAACCGCATATCATTATCTTATTTTAAAACAAAGATATCTGCAATTTTCTAAATTAACAGACCTGATTTTTTTCGAATCGTAGTCGACAAATTTGCATATTAAGGTGATTCTAATTTTTTTTTTATTTAAAACAGTAACCATCAATAGGGGAATTCGAATTCATGATTAGTTTTTCTTTTTCTTCTTTTTTTCTTACAAAAAAATTGAAAATTGACCGGAAAAAAATGAAAAAATTCCGATATTGTACTTTAAAGTTGCAAAATCACCCCATATTATTTTGCTGCCGATCCCGTGTTACAACATTTTTAATGTACTGTTATGTGCTTAACAGAATGCCGTAAACCGCATATCATTTTCTTATTTCGAACCCGAGATATCTGCATTTTTCTAAATTAACAGAACTGACATAATTTGAATTTTTGAACATTTTAGAAAAATCTATAGAATGTTTCAATTATGGCAGTTCTGTTAATTTGGAAAAATGCAGATATCTCGGGTTTGCAATAAGGAAATGATATGCAGTTTACGACATTCTCTTATGCAAATAACAGTACATTAAAAATGTTGTAACAAGGGATCGGCGACAAAAAAATGTTGGGTGATTTTGCAACTTTAAAGTGCAATATCGGAATTTTTCAATTTATTTCCCGTCAATTTTGAATTTTTTGTACGAAAAAAAGAAGAAGAAGAAAAACTAATCATGAATTTGAATTCCCCTATTGATGGTTACTGCTTTAAATAAAAAAAAAAATTAAAATCACCTTAATATGCAAATTTGTCGACTCCGATTCGAAAAAAATCAGGTCTGTTAATTTAGAAAAATGCAGATATCTTTGTTTTAAAATAAGATAATGATATGCGGTTTCGGCATTCATTTAAGAGAATATCAGTTCATTAAAAATTATGTATCATGGGATCGGCGGTAACATAATATTTGAAGTGTTGGAGCTAGAAAGTGGAAAATCGGTACTTTTTTACTTTTGTCCGGTCAATTGTCAATTTTTTCGTAAGAAAGGAAGAAGAAGAAGAAAAACCAATCACGGATTTGAATTCCCCGATCGATTGTTTCCCGAAAACCATAACCACTTTGTTGAAAAATTTTATAACCTCTACAACTTGCAGCATTTTTTAAATCAAGATTTTTGATAATGGGTTGTTTACTTAAAACAGAGGGCGCTAATCCAGTTTTCAATATTAACCTTAATCCTAGTAATGGGGCTTGTCCAGACATATAAGGCTATTGTAATCCGCTGACACATCGTGAAAAAATCAAAAATTTTTTTTTTTGAACCGCTCTAATGTACACTAGAGTGTTTTTTTCAAACTTTTGGAGAGGGATTTTACTTATTTTTTCCTATATTATAGCTTGAGGAATAAAAATAATTTTCCCAACATTTGAGCTTCCTAGCTCAATCCTGTAAACGGCGCGAACAGAGCTTCGTCCAATTTCGTTGAAATTTAACGAAAAAACCGACTTAACAAAACGTAGGAAAAGTCAAGTTAGGTGCCAAGATATAGTATAGCGTTTCAGGAATTTTAGTGGAATGGGGGAAGCCACCCACTGTTGTAAAACCACGCCCACATTTTTCGTGTGACTAAAAATGTGGAAAAAATACACCCGAAGTAGGTATTTTTATTTTTAAATTTGCGGTCCTATATGCCTATATAACAGAATGGGGTTTGAAGCAAATTCTCCCAAAATTTCAGCTTCCTAGATCAAACATGCGAACGGCGCACAGTGATCAATTAATAGCTTTTAGCTGGACGAAATTCATTTTTCTCTATATAAAAATATTGCATTATACTTGTAAGTATTTATTGCGTATTGTGGCAAAATATTTTCGTTGAAAGTGACTTCCGAAAAAAGATATTAAGCGACAAAGTCATCGCCCTATCGAATTTCATTATTTTAGTTTTTTTTTTCGAGTTAAGTGAGCGCAATTGATCAAATCGTGCTGTTTATATAATTCACTTTTGGACTATTTGAAAATGGAGCATATAGTTGAAGCTATACAGTGGCTCCAACGAATAATCGGACAAAGCTTTCTTTTTTTAAAAATTACATGAAAAATTACGAACTAATTGGAACTTCAAAAAAATTGGAATGCCATTCAATTCATCCTTAATCCTCCATTCATACTACAACAAACAAATTTAAAAAAATCTAACCATGAATTTTTTAAAAATTATAAAGAATGAATAACTCAGTTTTACTTGCTCAATGGATAATCGGACAACATACCAAGTAGTGAAAAATTTGTCGATATTTTTTTCTATAAAGGATTATTAAGAGTATTTTGTCTTACGTTGCGTTACTTTGCACCTATTAGTTACATTTAGTGTTAGAAATTATATTAATTTCAACGCGTATTACCAGCAATGGCTCCAAAAGTAAAGCAAGCATGCCAGCTTATTGTAAAATTACATGGAGAAGGAAAACTGTCCACGAAATTGGTGAATTAGTCGGAAAAAGTCATTCGACTGGCCACGAAATCATAAAAAGGTACCGTCAAGACTTTAGATTGACTTGCAAGTCCAAATATGGGTAAGGAAAAAAGTTTAATAGAAGATTAGAACGCTACATTTTAAGCGAAATTAAAAAATATTCGCTCAGAACTGCAAAAAAACCAATTATCTCTGGATAGTAGGCTTGGAAAGAATGTATGCTTGAACACTCTATGAAGTGTATTACATAGGAATGATTTTCATGGTAGAGTTGCAAGGAAAAAGCCATTTATAAGCCCAATTAACACAATCAATATGGTGAAATTTGCAAAAGAATACCTTCTCAAAACTGATGAATATTGGAAAACCGTAAGAACTCATTTAATATGTTTACATGCCCGAAATCATATTTAAACATTAATGGCATAAAATTATCCTTCCAATAAAGCCAAATTGATGGACATTAAAACGATTTTCTTGTGTTTTATTTTAATTCGAAGCTCTATACCTCTAAAAAAAACACCCTGTATTTTTTAAATTTGGTATAGAGATGTCGGTTGCTATAAGCTTTGAAACTAAATGGATATCGATGGGATTATAACAGTGGGCGTGACACCTCCCCTACATGCATAAATTGTTAAGTGTTATATTTAGTGTGATATGGGAGTAATTTTTTTAAAATTTGGTGTTGAGATGTCGGTTACAATAAGCTTTGAAACTAAATAGATTTTGACGGGATTGCATTAATGGGCGTGGCACCTCCCATAGAAGCAAAAAATTTTTAAGGCTATATTTAGTGTGCTCTTGGAGTCAAATTTTTCAAATTTGGTGTAGAGGTGTCGGTTACAATAACGCTAAGTGCCATATTTGGCGTACTATAGGAGTGATCCAAATAAAACTTGGTAGAGAGGTGTCGGTTACTATAACGCTAAATGCCATATTTGGCGTACTATAGGAGTGATCCTAATAAAACTTAGTAGAGAGATGTCGGTTACTATAACCTTTTAAATTAAATGAATATTAATGGAATTACATCAGTGGGCGTGGCACCTCCCATGCATGCAAAAACGTTAATAGTTATATTTAGTGTGCTATGGGAGTAATTTCATTAAAATTTGGTGTAAAGGTGTCGGTTATCATAAGCTTTGAAATTAAAAATTTGAAAATCGACGAGATTGCATCAGTGGGTGTGGCACCCCCATATAAGCAAAAAACTTTAAATGTTATATTTAGTGTGCTATTGGAGTAATATTCTTTAAATTTGGTGTGGAGGTGTCGGTTACTATAAGCTTTGAAATTATATGAATTTTTGTGGGATTTCATTAGTGGGCGTGGCATCTCCCATACAAACTTATAGCGTAAAATGCCATAAAATTTGGTTTCAATATATTCAGTCTTATTCAACTTAGTTCAAGTTTTTCAACCTCTTTCAACTGCTTCATTATTTTTCAACCTCTTTCAAGTTTTCTCAACGATTTTCTACATTTTTTCGGAATTTTCAACTTCATTCAAATTTTTTCGCGATTTTTTACCTTTTTCAAATATTTTTAACATTTTCAATATTTGTTTGACTTGTTCAACCTCAATCAACTTTTTTTCGAGTTTTTCAACCTCTTTCAACTGTTTCAAAATTTTTCAACCTCTTTCAACTTTTCTCAACATTTTCGACTTTTCCAACCTCATTCAACTTTTTTCGAGTTTTTTAACCTCTTTCAACTGTTTCAACATTTTTCAACCTCTTTCAAATTTTCTCAACATTTTCCATATTTTTTCGAGTTTTTCAACCTTATTCAACTTTTTTCGAGTTATTCAATCTCTTTCAACTGTTTCAAAATTTTTCAACCTCTTTCAACTTTTCTCAACATTTTCCATATTTTTTCGAATTTTTCAACTTTTTTCAAGTTATTCAACCTCTTTCAAGTTTTTTCAACATTTCCCATATTTTTTCGACTTTTCCAACCTCAGTCAACTTTTTTCGAGTTTTTCAACCTCTTTCAACTGTTTCAACATTTTTCAACCTTTTTTCAACACATTTCATATTTTTTCGAATGTTCCAACCTAATTCAACTTTTTTCGAGTTATTCAAACTCTTTCAACTTTTTCAATATTTTCCAACCTTTTCAACTTTTATCAACATTCCATATTTCTGGACTTTTTCAACCACATTCAACTTTTCTCGGCTTTTCAACCTCTTTCAACTTTTTTCGAGCTTTTCAATCTCTTTCAACTTTTTCAACACTTTAATATACTATCGAGTTTATCAAACTTTTTCACCTGCTTCAACCGCTCTTATCGTTTTTCAACATTTTTCACATATAATCAACTTCTTTCAAATTTTTTTAAACTTTTTTCGGGTTTTCAACCCAATTCAATATTTTATAAATATTTCCAAATTCTCATTCAATTGCATTACATTTTTTTTGACTTTTTCAACCTCTTAACGAAAAACCGAGCTAGGGTCGGTCTCCAAGTACTTTGGGTTTAACCCTAACCGTCCTGATAACATTTATATACGTAGACTCCTGATGAAGATACCCGGGTACCCGTGATTATCTTATATGGAAACATGGAGAGTTATAGGTTAGATAAGCGTCTACTTGGTACTGTGTAGGCCTAGCGTAATGAGTAGGCAATAAAAGGCGGTTAGGTTAATTCTTTCATTGGAATTTTGCTGGTTATAAGTATACTAGCAATGATCCTCCTTTACTCTGTGGGGCAATCGCTGTCAGTGGCGCCGAAAGAAGTGACGTTTGTGTGCTTTCGCATGTGGAATTCCACATACAAACGTCACGTCTTTCGGCGCTGAGTCGCGATATATTTCAGCAAATTTTACGCGTAGTTCGCTTTGACAATGCGTTTACAAGATCACCACGAAAATAAACAGACAAAGCCGCTCCCACCTCCATACATGGAGTATGCTGACGAAGAATCTACAAACAAATTATTATTCGGATTAAAACGTTATAGTGAATGAGCAGGTATTTCCATAAAGAGGATTACCCCAAACTTTCTGTATCAGCCAGTAAAATATGGAATCAAAATATTTTCGTTGTGTGATTGCGATTGCAATGCTTTCTTTAAAATTATTGATTTTTACATACAATTATGGTCTGAGTGTGACAACAGTCAATTTTTTACTTCACTACCGTCAGCTACGAGTAAGATAATAAGTTTCATCGGTAACATTCGACATAACAAAGCTTACATTCTAAGAGAACTATGTCCAAACCCCACAGAAGATATAAAAACATCCCGATATGCATTCAGCAAAAAAGGAAGTTTTTATCTGTTGTGACCAAGAAGAAGAAAAGCGTTTCTCCCTGTCAACTATGCATTATTTACGAGGAAAGCCAGCAGTAAATGAAAAAGCGGAGATAAATGACCACCATTATGTATGTAATGAACCAGATGATGTCTAAACATAGCACCTAATGTAGAACAAATAAAAAATGACCATTGAGCATTTTCAACATGCTCGACGTGGTTATGTTGGGTGTATTTTGTTTCTATTCAAGTCTCCGTCCAAGCACCAAAAATTGGCATCACTTGGAGCTGCGCTGGCAACGGAAAACATGAAAGGCCGCTCATAAGCGAATAAAACGATCCATCAATGTTTGGGCTGGTCTTGCCCTTATGCTCAAAAAAACTTCTCTGAACCAGTTGGCCCAAACTCAGCAGGGTAATCGGGTACAACTGAGCGAAATAAGACAGGCCGGTTCCCATCGAAATTTCGCCGCTACATTTGCGTGGGTATTGAATCTAAATTTGACCGAAAGACACGCAAGAAATGCATTGGCTGCAAGGGGCCAATATGCAACAATCTCACCAAAATTATAACACTACGCTGCATTAGCTGCTGAATTGACATTTCTTTCAAAATTATTTCTAGTACACAAGGTTTTTTTTAAATCAATCAATAAAACAAAGAAACAAACCGAAAATTGCTCATTATTTCACATTTTTCATACAAAATGTATGAAGAAATTTACGGGTACCCTTATCAGGAGGGTGTGGAGTATTCGAGTTTGGATCGGCTCCACAGCCGAGAACACGATCATAGAAAGCTAAAAAATGCGGAAAACGATAGAAAACGACTATTTGTAAGATGTCATGGAGCCTCAAAGTTGTAATTTTTTTGGTTTGAAAAATCTTTGACTTCAAAGTCCGTTCGGGTACCCAGGTACCCGTGTCAGGAGGGTTAGGGTTAAGTAATATAAACTCGAGGAATAATTTTTTTCCCTTAGTCTAACGTTCTTCAGCATTGAAGTCCGAAAACAGACGAAGAGATTCTGCCTAGTCTCGATGTTCCAGCATTTTTCTCAGAGGACCAGATTAATAGAAAAATGAAAAATCCTCGAAAACAGGCCAAAACTTAAGCTTAAATCAGGTAAATTCTGGTAATACATCTTTTAAAGCTGTTTTCCAAAGTAATTTATTGCGCGGAATCCAAATTCGGCCTCAAAATCGACCCATCACATCAGAATTCTCAAATATTTGATGGTAAGTACCAAAAAATTAGGTTTTTTATCTTTTTTCTGAGGACAGTTGAACTTCGATTATCCGTGATGGTTGGGACCGAGCTCATTCAGGAAAATTGAAAAATATTCATTAAAAAAATATATATATATATAAGAAGCATGGGTGCTCTAATGTATATGTATACATAACGTCCCATCAGAGTGTCCTATCGACAAAACATGAAACGAAGAAAACTGCAAGTTATTAAGAATATCTATTGCCAACAAGTGTTACTTTGGACTCTGTAGGTAATTGAAAAGTAGAGCTCTCTTTGGAAAAACAAAACCAACGCTTCATAAATCACTTATTCTCTTCGTCCTGTTGTATGGCACTGAAATATAGACAATAACGAACAACGATGAGAAGATATTGGGAGTTTTCGAGAGAAAAATTATTACCAATATTTATGGTCTAATTCGCGTGATCGATTCATACCGCGGAAGATGGAACCATGAGCTACACACCAACATGAACTTAGTAAAGCGCATAAAAATACAGCAAGTGCGCTGGCTAGGTCATGTTGAGTGAATGAACAACAACGCTCCGGCCTAGAAAGTACTCTATTTGGAATGTATTGGTGAAACTCACCGAAAAGGACGTCCTAACCTCCGTTGGAAAGATCAAGTTCACGAGAACCTGAACGCGAAAAAAAATTACCGCTGTTTTTAAGCCTATACATAAACAAAAAATCCATGACCTCTGCGCAATTTTCTTAATAGCTCAAAACCTTTGCTATTTTCGCTATACATATTTTCCTAACTACACTTTTATTGGAAATAGTCAATACCAAAAAATAAATATCGCTTAAAAAAATATTTCAGAGAAAAGTATCAAAATTATATATTTTTTTATTTTTTTTTTTATGAAATACATGCACTGTTACTTGGAGTGACTAACTATTGAAGCAAAATATTGTAAACACTTGTTTATAAAATATTTTAAAGTTTTTTTTGGACCAAAAATTATTTTCTCAAGCGCTCTTCATGAATTGATAATTTCAAATAATATATATGTGACATTCCACGTCAACTGGCCCACCGCCGAGTCCAAAAATGGGAGCCACCTAGAATATCGATTGAGGGTTTAAAATTTTCGTAAAGTCAAGGGCTTTCGAAATTCACGTGGCCTTTTCGCCGAAACCAAGCCCCCCACCCACTATGGCCGCTAACAGCCCGTGGGCCAACATTTTGTATTGTTCATCTTTTAATAAAACCCGCATCGTGTGGCCGACTGAGGTCTACGATGAACCAAATGAAAGGTTTTGAGCTCTACTTTTAAAAAACATGTGATAAGACCATTTTCGCGTGATGTAAAGTGCCGTATGGCTGCAAAAACCACGCGACACGTATTTAAGCCTCTCTATTTTTTATCTCGAAAACCATTGAGTCAAGGAAAAAAGTTTATTGAACAAAAAAGTCTTAGAATTGATCGAGGAACACCTTCAAATTTTTTCAGAATTTTTTGGAGATGATTTCGATTTCCCTTCGTTTCCGAATATTTAAAATCAACCCAAAAAACTCTGAAAAAATTTGAGGATGTTCCTCGATCAATTCTAAGACTTTTTTGTTCAATAAACTTTTTTCCTTGACTCAATGGTTTTCGAGATAAAAAATAGAGAGGCTTAAATACGTGTCGCGTGGTTTTTGCAGCCATACGGCACTTTACATCACGCGAAAATGGTCTTATCACATGTTTTTTAAAAGTAGAGCTCAAAACCTTTCATTTGGTTCATCGTAGACCTCAGTCGGCCACACGATGCGGGTTTTATTAAAAGATGAACAATGCAAAATGTTGGCCCACGGGCTGTTAGCGGCCATAGTGGGTGGGGGGCTTGGTTTCGGCGAAAAGGCCACGTGAATTTCGAAAGCCCTTGACTTTACGAAAATTTTAAGCACTCAATCGATATTCTAGGTGGCTCCAATTTTTGGACTCGGCGGTGGGCCAGTTGACGTGGAATGTGACATATATAATAGTATATATATAATATATATATAATATTGTAGATATTAAGGTGAATAAAGTGAAATTAGCAAAGGATTTGAGTTATTAAACAAGTAAAACAATAGGTTTGCTTGAGTAGAGATCATGTAATTTCTCCTTATACATTTTTTTTTATATAAGAAAAAAATTTTATTTTTCGGCAATCAATTGATGTTCAAATGGCATCAGTTTTTCCGAGCGGCCGCAGCGCAATTAGTGGACCCATTGCTTAAACAAAAAATTTTTCATAGTGTAATATTTTTTTTTTTGTAAACACATAGGGCCATATTCATAGTCGCAAAATAAAGTTAAAACCTGGTTTTTACCCAAAATCGAAGATACAGACTAACCCCATAAAAAAAAGAAAAACTTGCATTAAATTATGAGAAAATTTTAAAAAATAGATTACCCTGCGTTATTGACATAAAATATTGTAGACATAGTGAACAAAAGGAATAATAAAAAAATCGAATTTATGAGGCAGCGTGGCGTAATGTTAAGGACTATGAATTCATAGTCCTCAGTGGGTTCGAATCTCGGCAGAAAAGATAATTTTTTTCTATAAGCACGTTTTAAATTTAAAAGTAGGAAAAGTGCTTTTAAATACTTACAACCATTTTTTAAAGTAACATTTATTTTTATTGATATCAATAAAAAGACATTTACATTTACGAGAATCGAACCCATGTCCTGAGGGCTTGGAGTTCAAAGCATTACGTCACGCTGCCTCATAAATTGAATTTTTTTATTGTTCCTTTTTTTCACTGTGTCTACAATATTTTGTGTCAATAACGCAGGGTAATCTATTTTTCAAAACTTTCTCATAATTTAATGCAAGTTTTTCTTTTTTTTTTATGGGTCCAGTCTGTATCTTCAATTTTGGGTAAAAAACAAGTTTTAACTTTATTTTGCGACTATGAATATGGGCCATAATGTTCTTAACAATTATTGTATGTGTCATACAAAAATGTGAAAATTTTTTTTTTTGCGAGATATGATTTTCCAAAAAAAGTTCAACTTAAACTTAAATTGCTTACAACAATCATAATAATTGTTATTTATAAAAACTTTTCTGAAACTTATTTACTTAAGTAGTACCTGTAGTATTAAAACAACACTTTGTTATTCACTTATTTTAAGCCATGTGTATCTAAAATAAAATATTTTTAAATACATAGTAGATAATGTGATCAAAATGTGTCCACGGGTGTGCTAATGTTCAACCTTCTACAAAAGTGTGAACAGGTCAACAGCACCTGTCACGAATCTCATTCCTTGATGCATATCATTATCTTGATCTTGTTTCCTTTAAAGTTTCATTTGTAGATTTGTCATTTTGCAGTTCCTCTTCTAAGTGGCCGATTTCAATTTAAGAAAAGTGAAGCTTTGCTTTAACAAAGTTTTTCGGATTCGGAGCTACTTATGGATTTCGTTTGCTTTTGTCATAATGGCGCAGTACAATCTAATATTGAATTCAAAGACTGACGTTCAAATTCTGACTAGCCATTTCCGATTAGGTTTTGCTGACACTACGTGAAACATCAGCTTAAATAAAATAATTTTTTCATAGTGAAACATTTTTGATTTTTGTTTCGGTACCAGAAAACAAATCAGCACATTCATAAGCCAGCATTTTGTTTTGATTTTTTATTAAACAGAATTTTGCTACATTTTCTTTGTAATTTCCCAACATAAAAACCAACAATGTAGTTGCCATCGCTGTTGTTGTTGTAAGTATGTATACATCTCGTATGCTGTTTTGTCTACAAGGTAGGTAAGCGTATCCGTTACAGCAGCTATTGTTGTTGTTATACAACTGCACGGTGCATCGCAATCCCATAGATGTTGATGTTGTATTTGTTAAAAGGAATTTTTTCTCATTTTCTTTACGTTATATTTCTCCATTTCATTTTCTTGTTTTTATTGTTTGTTTGCCTGTGTTTCCATATGATTTTTGTACCACATATATTTTTTGTACCTCCATCTCTATATCCGATATCTGTAGCATGTTCTATTGTTTTTGTTGTTTTATTGAAGTTCTATGCAGGCTGCATTGGTTTAGAATTAACATGTGAATTTTTATTACCTTTCCTTTCCTCGGGTTAAAAGAAGCTGAAGAAAAAGATGCGATAAAGCGTTAATGTATAGATAAATGTAAATTAAGTTGAAATTTTGAACTGCTAATATTTTTTATTCCAGTCATGATTTGTTAAAAAATTGAATAAATAAAGGAAAACTACCTTTCATAATATTGAGCTCAATTCCACTTATTCTTGATGCAGAAAAAATATTAATACAATAGAAAGAGCTGAGACTTCAATTTCTTTATATTACCTAACATCTTTACAATAGTTTCATTTATAGAAAAGATTGTAACCGATACTTCGAAATCATTCTCATCACTTGTTAAAAAAAATATTTGAAGGATGCCTATTTATATTATTGCATTTAAAGCAAAGCTTCTAACAGTGTTCAAATACATAAATGAAAAACGAATAAATTGAGTATCTAAAACATGTTATTAATTAACGCATTCCTGGCTGCAAGTAGATCGAGGAAGCAAATATCTGTTAATTGTTTTGCCTCGTTCTTTATTGTATAGCAACTTTACGATTTAGATTTTTAATGTAATTTTATATTCCCGTAGAGCAAATTATTTATTAGAATATTCCTCTTCAATCGACCAACAAGTATTTGCTTAAGTTCTCATGAAAAAACTTAAAAGCATTTTTATACGGACTACTGCCATATTGTCAGCTATATGCATGCCTGCATCAAAACTGTACATTAGTTGAATTAATATAACTCACTTAGTTGAATTAATATTATTCCCACTTTTTGACTAGTACTTGTTCGAATCATTCCTAACACTTGTGGGAAATTTAGTTACATGATATTATACAACTATCTCAGCATAGTGTTTTATATTAAATTTTTTATTTGTATGGGAGGATCTACGGTCAGTTTTTGTCGCTTTCGAACGATATTACATTACCTAAATTCGTTTCAGTTATTCCTTACATAACCCTTATCAAAGGGAAAGGACAAAGTTAATATACCCTGTGTGAAAGATATATAAACATTAATTAAATAAGGTGACTGATTCGATTCATGCATTTAACTTTTTTTATCATAAAGGTAGCTCATATGCCCCTTTTTTTGCTTGATGTTTTTTTAGTTTTTGTGCCAGATTTCCTCTTAGAACGTTTTGTTAAATGCAATTCCTGAAGAAGCATGCATCTCCACAACCATCAAATGCAAAATTTTGCATTATCCATTTATATACAATCTTTTTTCCCTCACTGAATGGGATTAATCGTTGAGGCCAATTGGATTACATCGACAAAATTTTGCAAAAAGCTGTTATAGAATTGTATTACGTTAATACACTGAGAAAATAAAAACATAATAATAAGGCAAAAATACATTCTCCCGATGTGTTTCACATTCAAAGAGAACCATTGAGAAAAATGCATTAAATTAATATTATTAATTATTAGGCCAACAAATTCGGTTACATTAATTTAATGTAAAATTTTGTATTTATTTTTATTCCATTTAATTTTATATAAAATTGTTATAATATAAAATAAATGCTTATCGAAATTTTCAATGTATTTTACATTAAATTTGTGTAGGATCTATGTGAAACTATTTTTTTTTATACTAATCGAATGTTCACTTTTAATGAAAGTTTATTGATAAATAAGAAATAAAAAATAAGAAATTGATATACATATGTATATACGATGGTAGAATGCTATTTTACATAAAATCAATGAAAAATGTTAGCATTGATTTAAAGTTTTTAATTTTAACGCTGCCCCATATTAAATTTAAATTAAAAATTAAATTTTTTTAAATTAAAAATTAAATTTTTTTAAATTAAAAATTTAATAACATTTTCGCTTATATATTTTTTTTTCAGATTATAAAATATACAAAATGCAAATTTTTTTACACTAAGTATGGAAAATGATGTCACTTAAATGACTCCCGTTTTCAGCTTCGCAATGATGGGCTCGTTTTAGAGCATTTTCCATAAATAACATCTTACATGTGGCTGTAGCGTTCGAATTTCGGCAAGAATGTTGGCCTTGAGTTCATATACTCGTTCCCCAAGAAAATAGTCGGGTGCTGACAAATCTGGCGAACGCGCTGACCAATAAATTTCCGAATTTCTGGAAAGTATTCGCTTTCCAAAAAATTGCCTTAAAAGTACCATTGTGTCTCGGGCAGTGTGGGCAGTGGCTCCTGCTCCATCCTGCTGAAACCACATCTCAGGTCTGTTTTCAAGCGAATCACGTAAAAACCGACACCGCTCTCAATGCCCAATGATATTTTCAGATGTAATGCCACATCATACTGTACACCTTATGGGGTGCAATTGGCGTTGATGAATGGGTCTTGGATTTTCAGAACCCCAGAACCTGCAGTTCTGCTTATTAACAAAGACATTCAAAGGAAATTGAGCTTCATCACTCATAATCAGCGTTAAAATAATTGATCGCTGATTTAAGTAATAAAATTCTTTTATTTTGGTTCTTTGTTCAGTTGTGAATAGTCTGAAAAAAAATATAAAAACGAATTTTTAAACCACATGGTGACTTTTGGCCCACCCCGTATACTAGATTTTGGTTTTATTGTTTAACAATTGAACCAAAACATGTCGGTCAAACGGCAACCTAAAACAATAGATTATTTTTCGTTCTTATATCCCCTTAAAACGTCTTTATGCGTAGTTAGGAGTAGGCTCTCTATATACATACATATTTAAGAGTGAAGTTTTATTATCAATGTAAACGAAATTACTGACAGCAGGGACTAAAAAAATGTCAAACATCTAAGCCAAAAACTATGTAATTATTTTATTTGATTTCTGAAATTCGTAACATGCTAGGCACAGTTTCATCAGTGTCAAACTTTTTCTCGAATTCATCTAAAAGAGTAGAACTATTGAAAGATATAATTTTCGAACGGAGTCCAGAAAAATCTTTTAAAAGCATTGTGTGCGACGTTGATACTTTCAGCGAATTATTACTGTTTATCTCTTAAGCGTTACAAGACTTAGAACAAAGCAAGGAAACCGAAGCATCTTCAAAAGCAGTCCAACTTTCAGCTTCGATAGCACGCTCCAATTTATTTGTATAGTTACATATTCTGAAAATTGTAAATGTTCCTATATTGTTGCTCAGTCGCAAACTACAAAATCCGACACTACAAATCTCTTCAGCCTGTACTCATGTCAAGCAAATTATCAACCTGTTTTCAGGAATGCGAACAAATGAAACGTTATTTGATGATATTTTTAATGAAGCACCTTCAATCGCTGTTGAGTTAGACACTCCATTGATTATTCCCCGCTCTTAAATAAATAAATAATAAAAAGAAAAATATACCCAACATTGAGTGTATAATAACTTTGTCATTCCGTTTATAACGCATAGATGCTCTTTAAAGAAAAAAGTACGACTTTATGAAGCATTTTAGCCTTCATCGTTTATTTTCAGGTCACTTAAAAAAAACTTGATTTCCGAAATGTAAGTCCTCTTCGTTTTTTTCTTAAATTCTCAAAAAAACTTTGATAAATGTAAGAATTTTCGAGACCGGTCCGATCGTGGAGAAACTAAGTTCAAAAAAATTTTTTTTCAATTTCCGCGTTCCGACGTAGTTTGACCAACAAATATTCTTATACAGGGTGTTTTTTTTAGAGGTATAGAGCTTCGAATTGAAATAAAACACAAGAAAATCGTTTTAATGTCCATCAATTTGGCTTTATTGGAAGGATAATTTTATGCCATTAATGTTTAAATATGATTTCGGGCATGTGGCCGCCGCAGCTGGCTCGAATAAAGCCAATTCTACAGGTCCAATTTTGAACCACTTTTTCGAGCTTATGGGGCCGTATGTCGGCAATAACGCCACGAATGTTGGCTTCCAAGTCCCCTAACGTTTCTGGTTTGTTGGCGTAGACGAGCGACTTCACATATCCCCAAAGAAAATAATCCAATGGTGTCAAATCACACGATCTTGGTGGCCAATTGACAGGTCCATTCCGCGAAATTATGCGCTCATCGAATGTTTCCTTCAATAAATTGATTGTGACGTGCGCTGTGTGGCATGTAGCGCCGTCTTGTTGGAACCACAACTCATCCACATTCATGCCATCCAATTCGGGAACAAAATAGTCGGTTATCATGGCTCTATACCGGTCTCCATTAACGGTAACTGACTCTCCAGCATTATTTCGGAAGAAGTATGGCCCAATGACTCCACCAGCCCATAGAGCACACCAAACAGTCAGTTTTTGTGGATGTAATGGCGTCTCAAGGGTCTCATGTGGATTCTCTTCACTCCAAATGCGGCAATTTTGCTTGTTGACGTAGCCATTCAACCAAAAATGAGCCTCATCACTGAACAAAATTTTGCGATGAAAATCAGCATCGAGATCAATCTCATTTTCGGCCCATACACCAAAATCACGACGCATTGCATGGTCTCGCGGCTTTAATTCTTGCACAAGCTGGATCTTGTAAGGTCGCAAGCCAAGATCTTCCATAAAGTTGATGGACAAAGCTCCAATTGCTGTGCACGGTGGCGAATCGATTCATTCGGGTCCTCTTCAACATTTTGCTCTACAGCGGCAATTGTTTCTTCGGTGCGCACTGTTCGACGTCTCTGCGGATGCGTATTATCACATAGAGTAAACGTAGTGCGAAAACGACCCATGGTTAACCGAATTAATTGCTCTGATGGACGATTATGTCGACCATAAAATGGACGGAGCTTGCGGTAAACTTCGCGAACTGAACCATTATTTTCGAAATAAATTTGTACGATTTTCAAGCGTTGTTCTTTTGTCAACCTGTTCATGATGAAATGGCAAACCAAACTGAACATAAATGACATTAGAGTTGCCAGATTTGACCATAAAATGCCAGTTTTATCTCTATTCGAAAAACAAACCTCTAAAAAAAACACCCAGTATTTACATATCTATTTAGTTATTATTGAAACTATTGCAGCGATTTTAATGAAACTTGGTGATTTAGTCCAAATGTGAGCAAAATTAGGATTTGGCTAGGATTAATCTTTTGAGTTTCAATCATTTAGGAATTGAGAATGTGCTGAGACCTGCACTGTAATGTTTTTTATAATTTTTTTTTTTATGTATTTTTTTGCTTACTTGATGATTGTCTTATTGTATTGCTACTCATTTACTTCAACTTAAATGTAATTTTTCTTATATTTTTACCTATATTTTTATCTTTTATTTTTGTGAAAAACATCCTTATTAAATTTTATATCTAAACTTAGTGATTAATTTCTGTTGTTACCCCACAACACTTATATATATTCTAGAATTATGTTTAAAATGGCATTTTGAACTATATTATTTACTTTTATATTAAATGCCATACTCTTTTTTTGATACAAAAGCTACTATGAATACTCGAATTAAATCGTATGTAAAAAATAAAATTACTGTATCAAAAAAACGCATAAGTAAAATGAAATGAAAAAAATGATTCGAGCTTTCAAAGTCTCTCACAAGAGCGTGGATAACCCACAATATTTATATCGTATATTAAGAGAACTAACACCGTAGTCGATATAAAATTTTAGTAGGCAGATGTACTTGCTGTAAGATACCCAGCAAAACCTATAACAGTTATAAAACTTAATATGTAAGCGTTAATGTTCTCGTATTTTACCGGTTAAATTTCTTAGAGCATCGGGAAAAAAGTAACCAGTTTTTCATATCCGTGTGAGTATACGTGTGATAGCAAAATCACTTATATTCATCTCTTTCTAACAAATGCAGTTGTCTCTTTCATTTTTCGAACTCTTTTCTTGGACATTTGCCTAAACGAAAACAAATATAATTCAAAAGCTGGCATAAATTTATTATTTTTAAAATAATTGTCATTTTACAACTTCATATGCACATATGTATGTATTTACAAAATATAAATTTGACTTTTTTAACAGCAACAAAGTCTGTAAAGTCGATGGAAGATTACTGAGGGAGTTGATTGCACTAAGGGCTGCATTTCAGCAATGCAAGCACTAACAGATAGCTTGAAGCTGCTGCGGTTTCTGTGATGTAGTATTAAACTGTGAAATATCAAAATATTGTTTATCGAAGTTATATATGATTGGAAATTTTTTTCTTACCAATGTATCATCTGTTTGATGTGATTGTTTGTAAAAATTTTCATTAAAACTAGTGCTAATCAAGAAATTTTTTATTTATTTTCTATTTGGTTGACGTTTTGCTTTCTATGATGTTTAAAAAATGAAAAGCAATATTGAAATTTTATCAAATTATGCTTAACTCTTTCTTGCTGCTGACAAAGAGGAAAATGTTTTTTAATGTGTTAGTAAATTTATAAATTTTTTGATAATGTTTGTAATTCGGGACAGTTCATAATTCAATGTGGTTAGTCATATTTTGCTGGGTATCTTATTACAAAAAAAAATACGTTAAGTGGCATATCTATCAAAATATGTGAGCAATCATACTAAAATTTGGCTTAAGAGGTTTGTTTATGGAAAGCTATTTCTGGATTAAAATCAGACTGGGTTGCACCAGTAGGTGTGTCACCGCCCTAAATTTTAAGACTAATTACGGCATATATCGCAAAATATACAAGCTATTGTGCTAAAATTTGGTATGCGGATGTCGATCACGAATAAAATTTATTTAATATCCAAAAGTAGGTGGAATTGAAGAATTGTGCGTGGGATATTTCGACTTTTTAATTTCTTTTCGATTTTTTTTCAACATTTTCCAACATTTTTTAACTTTTTCTAAGCTTTTAACTTTTTCCAATACATATATTCCATAAGTATTTTTTCGTCTTTTTCAACCTCTTTCAACTTTATTCGTCATTTCCTTTATTTATTCAACATTTTCATCGATTTTGAACTGTTTAAACATTTTTCAACCTCTTCAATTTTTTAAGAGTTTTTCAACCGCTTTCAATATTTTTCATCATTTATCATAATTTTTTGACATTTTCAATTTTTCAATATTTTTCAGCATTTTCCTTATTTTTTGGCATTTTTCAATTTCTTCAAACAGTCTTTTGAAACTGTTTCAACACTTTTCAAACTTTTTACATTTCTTCTCGACTTATTCAAGCTCTTCAACGTCTTTTCAACATTTATTTAAAAGGTACTTTCAATGCAGGGTTGGTATGTGAGTTTCGGCATGGCCGAATATTACTAGTTTTAATTTATTTTTATTTCACATTTCTTTCTCAAATGTTTCAGAGCCGCAATATTCTATCCTTATTTGGATCATAAAATTTCAGAATTAAAATCAAAATTCCAGAGCACATTTTTGAGTATTTTACCCTTAGAACGTTTTATACTGGTAATCACTCGATGAGGCATGTTGACAAAATCATAGGGGCTGCCCTCACTTACGAAAGTGATTTAAATTGCAGTAAGATTGAGCGCTAATCCGAAATTAATTGTGTCATCAGCATTTCTTCATAACTTTCTTTATTTTTTCGACTTTTTCATCAATTTTGAATAGTTTCAAACTTTTTCAACCTCTCTCAACTTTATTAGAGTTTTTCAACCTCTCTCAACTTTTTCCAACATTTTGCATATATTTACAACTTTTTCAACATTTTTCAACCTCTGTCAACCTCTCTAACATTGCACAATTTTTTCGACTTATTCAACCTCTTCAACGTCTTTTTAACATTTATTGAACGTTTTTAAACAAAAAAGATTTAAGGTTTTTCGATACTAATCCCCATATCTTTTGAGAGTCAAAAAAGTATTCAGTTATTCAAGAATCATCCAAATTATTATTATCTAAAAAAAAAATTAAAAAGCTTAGATTTCAATGTTGAGCATTGAAGTTTATTATCGCCTCAGGTACAGAGCAAATAAATTTCCAGATGCTATACTCGCTGAAATTTGTTGGTTGTATAAAAAGTCTTTCAAAAAACAAGAAAAAGAGGAGGAGGAAGACAGCAATGAAGATTCAGAATATCGTTTGGACAAGCTAACCGATCTTTCCGATGATGACAGCGATGACCAAGATATTGCCAGCGAGAGCAATGATGATAATCCACAGCCGTCTGCAAAACGGTCTCGGGTTGAATAAATTCATTTAACATATTATATTTTCAAACATTTCTACTTAACTATTCACTCCTTGTGTTTCAAATTATATTTTTTTCCTATTTTTGACTTTTTTCCACATCCTTCGAAATCAATATTAAAAAACATATATTTACATAAAAAAAAGAGAAAATATATTAATATTTTGCTCTAAAAACGATATTTTTGTGTTATCGAAAATTACTGAAGTATGCCAAATATGTATGTATGTATATTATATCAAAATGTTCTCAGAGATCTCGGCTACACGTTAGAAGTCAAAAACTATACAAAAGTCCACCACTCGGGTGATTTCTATTGAGCCGAATATCTTAAAAGGCGAAAAGTGTCACTTTTTTTGAGAATTTTGTGCTTAAACTTGCCGAAAATGCATCCAAAAGAACTGATTTACTGGTTAAAGTTGTAGATATTGACGAGACAAATTAAATCCCACCACCAGATGCAATAAAACAATTTTCTGAAAAACCGTCTCAAGTGCAAAATTCAAATGTCCGTTTCTCCAAAATATAAGCCAACTTGAACAAACTGAGCCAAATGATTTCTTCTTTTGGCCTATATTTTCACCCCGTAGCGTCAGATCCGAGAAGACTTTTGAAAAAAAAAAATGTTCCACAGTGTACTCATACGAAAAAAAAAAAACAAAGGACGCGGTGTTAGTTGTTCAACAGTTGCATGCGAACTGATCTCATATTTATTATTCTTTGCTGTCGTATGCGTCTACAAGAAAAGTAGCCGATAGCTGATTTATAGAAAGTGATCTTCCCACCAAAATATTTGTACGTTTTCAAATGAATTTACTACCTGTAAATTATTATTTTTGAAGCCAACAAATTTCTGAAGATATCTTGCATAATTTACCTGCACATCGGAATCTCTATACTCTTCATTTCATGTGTTTTCTATGTGGTTTTGAAATTCAAGTGCCTCCAACTAAATAAAAAAGTCTTTCTAAATATTTATCAATTAATAACCTATGATGATTTATTGAGTGCGTAGCCAATGAATGAATGAATGCGGCTTAAAGCGGCGTTGCCACAGAATTCTCAAATTTCATTATAATACAAATACGAAGATGGTAAGTACCACATTTAGCACTAAAAAATCAAATAAAATAATAAGTACTATCGTACTGCTGAAGTGATTAATGCGTTAATGATATGAGTGGAGTAAGCGAAAAATGGCGGAAATTTGTATGTATGTAATTGCTGAAAGAATATTTATTAGATAATTTTTTGAGGAATCGTGGGAATTGGGTTTTGTTAAAATTGAAAAACGAAGTTTTATAGGCATCTGTAATTAAAGTAAATGCGGATGCTGTTAATAAATTTCAATAATGCTGAACGCTTTTTTTGAGTGAATATCGAAGTAAAACGGCTCAAATTTTACCGCATGAAAACTTCTTAATATTTTTCTTATACTTAAAAACTTATTACAAACTAATTTGAATTTACCAATCTATTATCAATACTGTTTGAAATTATTAGTTACTAGTAATAGTAACTAGTCCTTTTGTCTTCTTACTGAAAGTGGGCCGGAGAGGTAATAAGACTGCGAACTATGTATATCAACCAACCTGCTTATGGCCATACATTTTTAAAACATTCTCTATGTTCCTAGTGTGTGTTCCCATGAAGTGTGTGAGATTAATAGATCAATGCGACTTCTTGGAGTCTTCAACGTAAAAACGGAATTTTTTCTTGCATCTTTCAACGAATTCACTTGACATGTACATACATATATCAGCATTTTACGAATTAAATTTTTTTTTCGAAAATATCACACATGAATTTTCGATAATTTGCTGAATTTTCTCTAACCCTCTCATGCTTGAAGTCTGCTATCTTCCGATGCACTGATCGGATCAATATCGGCTTGTTTATTTAATATTAATTTTTTAAGTGTCAACAAGTTAAAATAATTACAATATAATTGCTTAATTACAATATAATTATTTAAAAAAATATTCTTTCATTCTTTATCCTTTCATCTATAAAACCCATTTTTCGAAAAAGGTGAAGTTTTTATTATATAGGGACTTACACATTTTTGAACAAAAAACTATAAAAAAATATTGTTTTTCGGTTTTTACTTTAAACGAAGTTTTTTTTGTAGGCTGTAGTTAAAAACAAAAATAGTTCAATTCTGAGAAGCTTTGCGGTCTGTAGCGTTTTTAAAAAAAAATTTATTATCATTTTAAAAACTAATTTTTGTTACCAATTTACTTGAAATAATAAAACAAAAAAAGATTTTTTCAAAATTAGCGCTTTAACAATTTGTTGGCATTTTTATTAGCCGTGGCTGTGGGCTTACATCCTCCAATATGATCAAAACCGGAGTCACGGCGGCTTTCGGCCGCGTTTCACTGTGTTGGGCATAATGTAGTAAGCAGCAGAAGAAGGTCTCCGCGATGCTGGCATCGATGCTGCCCAGAGCCGCAGCCGAAGGCCGCCCACTTACCCTAAGATATTAAAATTTTAAGAAAATATTGGGTGAGTCAGTTAAAATAAATAATTAGCCCAGTTTATCCTAGGCTAAACTGGTTCATCCTAACACTCTTCTAATAAACTAGTTTGGCATAGGAAAAACTAGTCGATCCTAAAAATTAGTTTGACCGGTAACATACATATGTAAGCTGCAAAAAAAAATGTCTGGTGATTCTAAAACGTGTAGTCTATATTGGTGTGCGGTTTGTAAACTAATGACCGACATACATAGCATGTAAATTGATTCTAAATCATTTCCACACTTTACGAAGGTGATCAAATAATAAGTGATAATTTTATTTTAAAAAATTATTGTAATAAAAATTTTGTAAAAGTTTTTATTTATAGAGAAAAATTTTTACTGCCTTCAATCACGTTTAGCAGAGCATGTTTTTGTTCGTCAGAAAACGTTAGTAAGATACAGGGTGCGTTTTATGTTCCAATTTTTTATTTCATATTTTATTGAATGACTACAGGGTCTCTCGGGCCAGGACTACCAGGTTATATCGCATTAAAAAAAAATGTTAAAAATCTACATAGTTCTCTTTATAATGCTGAAAAACGACAATCCTTACTTACTTTCAATTTTTTTAACAGAACTTAACTGAATTAATTATTTAGTGAGTGGTGCCAACATCGAATAGATTGGGCCAATCCCAATATAGAGCCAAAAAATGTACTTTGACCTGGAATATAACGCAACAAATATTTATAATTAATATGGTATAACTGATAATATATGTACATAGCATTGACCTTAATTTTTGTTCAAAGTTAATCTTGAAATCTGTTTGAAATAAGTAACATGATTGAGAATAATAAAGAAGAGAATAAACAACAGATTTAAAAAAAAACCAATTGGTGGTCCTACTTAACACTTCTGGCTTGAACTTCCGAAAATCATCATAAAAGCATTATTGAACTAAAAAAAGATATGCGAGCAATCAGAGATTCAGCATAGAAAATGTTTCTTGTTATTTCTGACAAAAGCGATAATGAGGCCACATCTATAGGTTACGTTTCGAGCTCAAGTAAAGTGGTGCGGTAAGGTTGCCGTCATTAATGAACACCAAATAAGTTATTTTAATTGTAGGGAAAAAAGCCAGCAAAAAGAATAGGCAACAAAAAGAGAACCGATCATGCAATGTATGTATATAACTCAAATTCTATGGTCTTTGAAAACGTAAGTATTGTTTGAGCAAGATCACTGAAAGCTACATATGTACATAAATAATTCTCGCCTAGACCGCTAGCAACTTTTTTCTATCACAAACTTGCATTTTTTTATTGCTACATTTATTTAAAAGATTTGAATTTTAATACCACATAAGAATATCTAAAAATTATCAAATATTAACTACATGCATGCATGATCTTTTATAGACCATTAGCGCGTGCGCTTGTACCCTTTTGAACCAAAAAAAAAGTGTGCCCGCGTGGCTGCAACAAAAATGCGATGAGACGAGACGCGACGCCATTTTCTGCTTTATATGATTTTGTCAGTGATCCGCGATCGATAACGTGTGTTAACTGTAGGTATTTGTTATATAGCTGATCAGTACTACCATGGCACACTCAAATAATTCATTACCTATTGATTTTTGTGTTGTTTTGTGTAAGAGTTGATTCACTCAAAGCAATGAATCGGAAACAAAAGTTAAATAGAATTCCAAATACGACTGTCTAAGCTTGATGGATAATCATGTTGAAAAATGGAAACGCGGTCGGTTAGGTACGCGCAGCTCAGTCAGTCAGTCATTCAAGCATTAATTCAACCATAGCTTTATTATGTCAGCGGTTTCTGCAGCTTTACCAGTTTTAGGTGAAATTTTCAATGCTTGGAAAAAGTTAGAATAAATGAATATTTGGAAAGACTTTGGGCAGCGCTAACACTTAATTATTGTAAAGTTTTTTATTTTAAATTTTTGTGGTTGGCACACCGAACATTAATGCGGAAGTTGTAAAGAAAATTTTGATTTCGATGTAGAACACTCTTGCCTCAAACCACAAAAGCTTTAAATATATTTATGAGTGCATGAGCTTGTAAATCTTTTATACGTACTATGTACTAAGTGAGATGTTAAACTGTTATTTGAAATCATAAAATACATTGCCACATAAATATTTTGATATGAGGTTTGTGATTTGTCATACAGATTCCACTAGTATACTCACCAATGAGCCAAATTTGATAGAACCGAAGATTGCAAATTATGAAATAAAAACTTTTTGATTTTTTCACGATGTGTCAGCGGATTACAGTTCTGCCGTACTTAGCGAAAAAGACGTATCTCAAAAAAATTAATTTCGAGATAATTGATGTTTTGTTTATGTCAATTTGTTGAAATACATTCATGTAAAATTGAGATAGAGGAAATTTTCTTAGTAGATTTTTTATATGATTGAACTATGATGCCGACATTTGGAGTATTTCATTAGACGCGTAATTTCTTAAGATATCCGATGCCATAAGAATCTCAGATATTTTTTTGTTTGCCAACAAAGTGGGTATGATTTTTTTATAAAAAAAAACTGACAATTGACCGGAAAAAAAGTAAAAAATTGCCGATTTCCACTTTCTAGCTGCAACACCTCAAATATTATTTTACCGCCGATCCCATGGTGCATCATTTTTTATGTACTGTTATTTGCTTAAAAGAATGCCGAAACCGCTTACCGTTATTTGCTATGGCAAAGGATACCATATTAATAGTATTAGGAAATATCGTTGCCCCGTGCCCAAAAAGGTATTACTTTGCCGCCGATAATATGCCCAGAATCATCTTAACACCTTTCATTTAACGTGACAAAAATGTCTTTATAAAAGTTTCTAGTAATCACAAAAAGAGGCAACTAAAAAAAAACTTTTTAATTAAACCATTTGTACTTTTATCAACCCTTACAGATCAAGAAATAAAAATTTTAAACGTTAAAAATTAAACTGTCTGTGACACACTTAGAATCGTCACACAAGCGTAACTATCTCACCAGAAGTAACAATAAGAAGAACCATACCACAAAAGTGGTATGCAACAAAAAGGTCGAAATAACTACATTTTTCTTTTTCGAATTTTCTATGAATGATAAGATATGACAGTCTGTACAATTAAATCTTTTTTGAACTACCTGACAAACCTTATCTACAGACTTTGGCAGGAAGTCAACTGTTTGCACTAAAAACGAAAAATTAAATAAAAGACAAGAACTATATCGCGTACACCGCTAATTTTGGTGACCAAACCTATGCTTCGTATCAAAGACACTTAATAACCGCGAAATTAATGAAGTGTCTGCGTGCTGCTTCAAAAGATATTGCTTAGTTAGGGTTGGGCTCATGTTGTCATATATGTACAAGTCTGGTTTGTCGCTGCTGTATAGTTGTCAGTTTAAACGCAGAAACAGAACTGGGGCGAGCGATTTTTCTTCTGTTTTTCCTATACGTTTATAGTGAGTACAAAATTGACACTAGAAAATTTATCGCAGAGAAATAGAAAAAATTCTATTTTTTGGTGCGATTTGACACTGAAGATAAATCGCACGTTCCAGTTCTGTTTCTGCGTTAACTGACGGACGACATAATTCTGTGATATTTGGCGAGTTTAAAGAGAAAGACTAATTACTTAGTTGAGATTTGTTTCGTTTGAATTTTTGTGTATCTTTATTGTTGTACTCGTACATGTCAGTGCGTGTTCCCGCGCTTGTTTTAAGGATTTACATTTTTTATGTTTTGCTGAGACACGGTGCCTTATTTTATTGGTCTAGGCCAGGGGTCGGCAGAGTATGTATGAGTATGAGTGAGCTTAAACCGAATAATTTTATTTAGTAGATTTTAGAATTTTCAAACCCTTCGTAATTTACTGACAAAATTTTATATACCATCTTAAAATTACTTAGTGTCTGACAAAATAAAAGTAAAAGCAATGGCTCATAATTATAGTCGCAAAAATTAAGTTAAAACCTGGTTTTTACCCAAAATCGAAGATACAGAGTGACCCCATAAAAAAAAAGAAAAACTTTCATTAAATTATGAGAAAATTTTAAAAAATAGATTGCCCTGGGTTATTCACACAAAACATTGTAACACAGTGAACAAAAGGAATAATAAAAAAAACTCGAAAATACAAGGCAGCGTGGCGAAATGGTTAGGACTGTGAACTCATAGCACACAGTACGTGAGTTCAGTTCTCGTAAATGTAAATGTTTTTTTATTGATATCAATGAAAATAAATGTTAGTTTAAAACCTGGCTGTAAATATTTAAAAGCACGTTGTCCTGCTTTTAAATTTAAAACGTGCTCATAGAAAAAAAACATATTTTCTGACGAGTTCACAGTCCTAACCATTACGCCACGCTGCCTCATATATTCGATATTTTTATTATTCGTTTTGTTCACTGTGTCTACAATAGTTTGTGTCAATAACGCAGGGTAATCTATTTTTTAAAATTGTCTCATAATTTAATGCAAGTTTTGTTTTTTTATGGGATCACTCTGTATTTTCGATTTTGTGTAAAAACCAGGTTTTAACTTAATTTTGCGACTATAATTATGGGCCAATAAGCTTATGTTTCAAATTAAAGAAAAAACTAGTTACGGTGTTATCATCGGCCATGCTGAAACTTACAAACCCTACACCGCATTGAAAGTACCTTTTAAATAAATGTTAAAAAGACGTTAAAGAGCTTGAATAAGTCGAAAAAAAGATTGATAAAGTTTGAAAACTGTTGAAAAAGCTCCAGAAAAGTTGTATTGAACACTTTTTGAAAAGAAAATCTACTAATTCGTAGCATCAAAGCTGACATAAACATAGAAAAAAAGTAAATTTTTTAAGTTCCTGATAAGTATTGAGTTTTGCCAAAGTTGTATGTATGCCTTTTAACTTTTTAGTTAGGGATGTTGCAGGAGTTTCTAGTATACTAGTATATTGGAGTACGTTAATGTGAGACCTTTTTTGGCATCAAAATGAAATATAAAGATTATATAAGGATTTTTTTTTTTGTCAAAAATAAGCAGATATTTGAGGTTTGGTATAAGCATCGATTCCAAAATGTAAGAAATTAACTAGCACAATTATGTCTCGATTAAAAAACTAATTGAATGATATTAGGCCACTGAATTTTTTTAAAAGTGTACAGTTGTGTTCACAAAAATAGTAGCGTAGCAGGATATGGCTTTTAAATCTCTTTTTTGATATGTTTAACTTTACAAAATGAACACATTTGCAAAAATTTTGTGGAACTGAATAAAAAGAAGATCGTAGATCTGACTTTATCCAATGAGACATTAGAAGATCGAAATCCTGTGAATCAGCTATTGACGATTGTTTCAGCTTAATTGAAAATAGGCTGCAAGTGGGAAATATAATCAAGTAGACTTTGTGGATATTAAGAGGGCCTTCGACAAAGCTTCTTATGACTCAATGTTCTCTTCGACCAGAAGGTATGGAGTTGAAGGCAGTGATATTCGTTGGATTCCATGTTGTGCAAACGACCGCTAATTGTGGGAGGAGAAAATGAGATTTTCACGGTCAAGCTTGCAAGGAGATGCCTCTAAGAAGGGCGTATTCTTGCCACTCCTATGAAATTTTGTTGTGAACTGTTCAGGCTTACGGTGACGATATGGGCGTACTAATTTTGGGGCGGTCCTCATGGATGGTATGAATTAAAATGCAGGAAGTATTGGACAATTCCGAAAATTAGATCTGCAAGGTCTTTCAGTAAACCCTGGTAAAAGTACTCTCGCGCTTTTTATTATGCGACGTAAATAGGAAGACCTGTTACTTCCTTATTTAGAGGAACTAAACTGCAGCTGTCCTCCAAAGTGAAGTATGTGGGGGTAACTATGGCCCACAAACTGACATGAAAGACGCTAAAGGTGTTCTGTAGGGCAGACTGGCTACTGCGTGACTTGGAGTCTAAACTGGGCAATAGTACATACATATAATGGATATGCACTGCTGTTATCAGACCCATTGTCACATACGCATATGTTGTCTGGAGAGAAGTGTCACAAGGGCTATGAGTTCCACATCAGGTGACGCTCTTGATGATTTGCTTGAAATGCTTTCTTTGGACCTCCAAATCCAGGAAGAGCCAATAAAAGGGACGTGCAGGCTCAAATCCAATGAAGTCTGGCATGATGAAATTGATGTAGAGCACAGACAAATATGCCATCAGAGCAGTGTCTACTGTTTTTGATGCCAATTGACAATCGTGTGCTTTCCATCCGTTACGGGAGGAAGTATTATGTGATATACCCGGATCGTGACCAATGGTTAACTTCAGAGGTCATACTTCAGCGTCTTGCACATGTCTTA
The DNA here is from genome assembly GCA_949775025.1 of Tricholauxania praeusta. Classification (NCBI taxonomy): domain Eukaryota; kingdom Metazoa; phylum Arthropoda; class Insecta; order Diptera; family Lauxaniidae; genus Tricholauxania; species Tricholauxania praeusta. The sequence continues at coordinate 115,700,815 of OX459028.1, forward strand.
AATACGGATAGTTCCAAGGTTTGGAAAGGGTTCCGGGTGGTATCTAAATGATGAGACTAGGTACTCTTTTGCTACAGGAGAGATGACTGCGCGGTTTTCCTAACAGCTATTTGAAATTCGTAAGTCAGTGTGTAGAGCAACTATGATGTTACAGGACATAAACCAGCAGATAAATTAGCTAACCAGGGCTCAACGACCACTCAAATGGGTCCGGTATCGGTATCAGTTTCGCAGAAATCAGTCGTTGTTTCAATGACTTTATAAGCTCTGCTAATACGAGGAGGTGGCCTGATCTTAATTCCTGCAAAATTGCAAAATGTTTCGTCAAAGAACCGTCTATCAAGTAGCGAAGTTGCTTCTTCACCTGAAAATAACATCAACGACTACTGGTAGGGTTACTTACTGGTTATAATAGATGTGAGCAGCACTTGTCTCACAAGGGTCTCGTCACTGATCCAACATGCCAATCCTGCCTTGAGGATGACGATACTATATAGCACTACCTCTGTAGTTTCTCGGCTTTCGTAAGTTGTAGGTAAATGTTGTAAAGAAGCGATATCTTGGTAATGAGGTCTGCTCTTTCGGTGCTTTTGAAATTTCGTAAAGAAGCGAAGAAGTTTGAGAAAGAGGATTTTCCAAGAATATTTTAGGAGAAAGTCTTAACTTTTGGAATGCTTGCATAGAAAGTCATCTGGTAGGTCGTAAGGTTCAATTTTAATTTTTTAGTCTTGTAATTTTCAATTTCCTTCAAGTTGAAACAAAAAAAAAGTTTTTTTTTTTTTTTGCACGCGTTTTAATCTAATTAACTTGTCCGTACTTTAATGATATATGAACGCTATTGACGCTTTTATTTCTTATATATACCGCATTTAATTTTGACCTCTATTGTGAACGACCGCTGATCGCACAGCTGCAGCTCATTTACTGTAAGGCATGGAGCTGTGATTTTAAACAAAAAAAAAAAAAAAAAAAAAAAAACTAAAATGAAAGCACCAAATATTAAGTTCCACGCTACAACAAATTTCAGAAGAAACATTATGACTACATATTTTTATGTTAAGTCATCATGGCTTCGTTTTGTTGATCAATGAATGAATGATCATGCGTGTGGAATTTCTAAAAACTACCTTATAGAAGGTAACTTTTTTTATATTCCTTTCGAAATGTATAACAAAATAAAATAATATTACCAAATTTCCTGCTGTTTGCTGAAATTTTTAATAGCACATTATTATGATTATTTTGCGCTGCAATTTTAATTGGGTTCAGCGATGTTGAGTGTTAACAATTAACAGCGACAGCGTTTTTTTTTTTTGATGTTGCCTTTTAAATTTTAACCACTTTTTTTTTTGAGATTAAAAATGTTATACATAATTTTCATAATGCAAAGGGTAATATGTCGATTAGGTTATTTGTATTTTATGTTGTTAAATTAGAGTGTTGTCGACTTCCATTATTGAATCAGATTTTCAGATTTAAGAATTTCTAAAGTACATACAAACGCACATTGTTCTGAATTTCAGTGCAATCGCAGTATCTTCATAAATTTGTCTACTAGTTTATCTTTCATATGGCATTTCAATGGAATTGCGTTCTAGTTTTTAAAACTCAGAAAAAAACTTATTTAAAAATATGGCCAGAAGTAGACAAACTACAGCCATTCCAACTGACAGAGTTAGAACCTTTTTGCCAAAAGCTTATGATGGAATAGGTCGAAAATTACATTTGCACATCCCATGCCACGGTGGTCGCCGACATGTCGATTAAATAAAAACTCTAATGTAATTATTAGTCAAGATTTGCTATTGAAGGAGTCAGAACGACTTAAAAGAGCGAAAGTCACGGTTTTTCGAGGCAAAGTTTCATCGAAAAAAAATTTTTATTTATGAAGTCATTAATGAGGTCCCATCTATAAATCTACTTTTTAAAACACACTTTAAATTATATCGATATATATGTACATCAAACTTCGTTTTTGAAAATTTTTTGAAACGAAATGTCTCAAAAATATATATATATATATAGTAGATAGGAAAAAAGTCATTTAATCATATTTATTAAAAAAGACGATAACTTTATAAAAAAAGTTAAAAAAATATAAATAAATTTGTTAAAACACTTATTTTTTTCATTAAAATAATTTTACTCAAAATATTTTCAATAGAACATATTTTTTTGTTTTGATTTTTTTATGTTATTCCTCAATCGAAAAAACCATACAATTCATGCAATTAGGCTGATGCCCGCCTTTATAAAAACTCATATTTTCCAAAGTTATGTCGGGAATTTCGATTTTAATGCAGATACATTCTTAGGATTTATTGATAACATTACAAAAAAAATTAAGAAAAAAAAGTTCATGTTGAGTTTTATGTTGAAAAAACATGGTGCGCGTCATCAGTAAAAAAATCGTGGTTTCCAAAGTTATGGTGGGAATTTCGATATGAAAGCACATGAATTCTTAGGATTGATTGAGGAATAACATATATAAAAATCAAAACAGAAAAATATGTAATATTGAAAATATTTTAAGAATTTTTTTAATGAAAAAAATTAGTGTTTTAACAAATTTATTTAAATTCTTTTAACTTTTTTTTATAAAGTTATAGTCTTTTTTAACAAATATGATCAAATGATTTTTTCCCTATCTACTACAGTTTTTGAGACATTTCGTTTAAAAAATGTTCAAAAACGTCAAAAAAACGAAGTATGCACTTATTAAAAGAATGACCGATATATATACTTTTTTTTTTCAGAAATATCGTAAATTTAAATCGTGTTATACATTATAAATTTCAATTTACGATATTTCGGAGAAGAAACAGATATCAATAATATTTGAAATGGGTTTTGAAGATCAAGAACAATTCCTTCGGCCCGTTTTATAAGCACATTACTATTAGATGTAATATAACCTCTAACATCTCGAAAAATCTTGATTTTGCCATTTTTAGGTTAGAATATATCAAAAACCGGAGCCATCAAAAAAATTCTGACGTGGGTTTCGGATTCAGCGCATCAAAAACTTTAGGTGTAAGTATATTCGAGTTTCAGAGCTAGAGGTTTGATCAAATTTTGTCCAACGTTGTCATTATGTATTTAATAACCAAAACCTACACACGACTTTTGCGCTAATGCTTAATGCTTTGAATTCCTAACATACTCTAAATCGGCAGGTGGTGTTGCCTCTGAGAAGATCACAGCGGAATATCATAAACTAAAAAAATAGTCCGTTTTATAAGCAAGGTGGTAGGAATAGAATTTAAAGTTGGCGTTGGCAGAACGTGATTTGTTCAATTTTGAGTTTGAAAAAATAAGTTAGTTTCTATAACGATCTCTGTATTTACATAAATACTCGCATACTATCATGGTTTTCAAAGAGCACAGATCTATATACAAATCAAATTAAACAGTTTTCAACTTAATAAATATATTCAACTACTTATGTACATGCCTACATCAGATAGCTTTTTTGTCAAACTGGCAAATGTGTAATTTATCGATTGATTTATTTCGCAAATGGTGAAATCTCATTTATGTTAAAAAACAAATATCGAACACCACTACCTACGTATACGCAGCTTTAATACTCTACTCTTGCTATCGACGAACGCAATGCGCTGATTTCACGCTTTGATTTCATTAGGCTTCATTCCTCTATATTACGATGATTGTCCATGATGTGACCAAATGTTTACAACACACAATTGATAAAGATTTTGCATTTGTGTCCTCGATATCAGCTACAGTTGTTGTTTGTTCAACACTCAAATGTTCTTATGGTTATGCTTTCTATCTGCATTTGCTTTGCGTTCGGTTTGGTCCCAGTTCACATTTTATTAAGATTTTTCCAGGATTTTCAAAGTTTGTGTATTGGATTGGGACATTTGTTCGTGGAAAGTTCAAGAATTGTATACTATCAATTTATTGGGATTTTTGAGCTAAGACGGTCTTCCAGCAAACGCGCCTTATGGTAAATTTTTGATCAAATGCTCAGCTAATTTTAATAGTATATCAAAATGTGACGTTAATTCATTTTAACATGTAGAGTTGGAAATGTGATAGTATTTGCAAGTAAAAATTGATGACCTTTTTTTTAGTTAATATTTTCTCTTTCCTTCCCATGAAGGGGGGCGGCAAATTAGTTCTCCACCCGGGCGGCGGAGAATGTCGTATGAATTATTTAATTTAGAAATTTTTAGAAGGACACTAGTCACATAAAAACTGTTTCTTCACAAATATCCATTCATCACAAATATTTGGAAATAAATTGAGCATCTCTCCCAGTCTCTGATGATTTAATTTTTGTACTGGGTGTTTTTTTTAGAGGTTTGTTTTTCGAATAGAGATAAAACTGGCATTTTATGGTCAAATCTGGCAACTCTAATGTCATTTATGTTCAGTTTGGTTTGCCATTTCATCATGAACAGGTTGACAAAAGAACAACGCTTGCAAATCGTGCAAATTTATTTCGAAAATAATGGTTCAGTTCGCGAAGTTTACCGCAAGCTCCGTCCATTTTATGGTCGACATAATCGTCCATCAGAGCAATTAATTCGGTTAACCATGGGTCGTTTTCGCACTACGTTTACTCTATGTGATAATACGCATCCGCAGAGACGTCGAATAGTGCGCACCGAAGAAACAATTGCCGCTGTAGAGCAAAATGTTGAAGAGGACCCGAATGAATCGATTCGCCACCGTGCACAGCAATTGGAGCTTTGTCCATCAACTTTATGGAAGATTTTGCGCAAAGATCTTGGCTTGCGACCTTACAAGATCCAGCTTGTGCAAGAATTAAAGCCGCGAGACAATGCAATGCGTCGTGATTTTGGTGTATGGGCCGAAAATGAGATTGATCTCGATGCTGATTTTCATCGCAAAATTTTGTTCAGTGATGAGGCTCATTTTTGGTTGAATGGCTACGTCAACAAGCAAAATTGCCGCATTTGGAGTGAAGAGAATCCACATGAGACCCTTGAGATGCCATTACATCCACAAAAACTGACTGTTTGGTGTGCTCTATGGGCTGGTGGAGTCATTGGGCCATACTTCTTCCAAAATAATGCTGGAGAGTCAGTTACCGTTAATGGAGACCGGTATAGAGCCATGATAACCGACTATTTTGTTCCCGAATTGGATGGCATGAATGTGGATGAGTTGTGGTTCCAACAAGACGGCGCTACATGCCACACAGCGCACGTTACAATCAATTTATTGAAGGAAACATTCGATGAGCGCATAATTTCGCGGAATAGACCTGTCAATTGGCCACCAAGATCGTGTGATTTGACACCATTGGATTATTTTCTTTTGGGATATGTGAAGTCGCTCGTCTACGCCAACAAACCAGAAACGTTAGGGGACTTGGAAGCCAACATTCGTGGCGTTATTGCCGACATACGGCCCCATATGCTCGAAAAAGTGGTTTAAAATTGGACCTGTAGAATTGACTTTATTCGAGCCAGCCGCGGCGGCCACATGCCCGAAATCATATTTAAACATTAATGGCATAAAATTATCCTTCCAATAAAGCCAAATTGATGGACATTAAAACGATTTTCTTGTGTTTTATTTCAATTCGAAGCTCTATACCTCTAAAAAAACACCCTGTAGTTCTGTTAAAGAACTTTTATAATTAAAGTTTTATAATTTCAGAACAAAGGTTTGTATAAAACTTTTTTTTGTTTATAAGTTAACAACCAACAGGTTAACAACATGATATGAAAACCCATAGGTTAACAACATGCAGGAATTTGAAGGGCATGCAACACAATGGTGTCGCATATCTCGAAATAAGTTTATTTCATTTTATTTTTTTTATGGGAACCGCGGTAGTTGCATTTTATTAATATCATATGTATATCGCTGCACACTTTTGTATAGTGCATTATGTCAACTAAGCAATTTTGTTACTATTAAGAAAGCTAAAGAAAATGAGAATAAAGCAACGGCAGTCTGGTTTTAACAGAAGAACAAACCTTGTCATATTGAAAAAGTTAACTTATATTACAGGCCCGTGCGCAGGAATCATCCATGGGGGGGGGGGTTTTAACTCGGACATTTCATGTAAGATAATGTTCATAAAAAACGTCAAAAATCTGTTTATTTTTAATACAGACATTAGACCGGGACGATTTGTATGAAGCAAAATAAAGTCAGCCAGACACCAACTCAAAAGTTAGAAAGACCCTTTAAAACGATATCTGCGTCAGTTTGTTTTCGTTCCGAGAAAAACCAATGGATCACTTTTGATTCTCCTGAAGGTCTTTTTTGGCTAAAATGACGTGTTTTTTGCTCATAACTTTTATTTCTTTACAAAATGGATACCTGAATTCGCTTGAAAAATAAAAATTGCAAAAAATTTGACGTTAAAAAATTTAAAATTTTTTTTCTGTAATAGATAATATTTAGTCCCAAAATTCGATTTTTCCATATAAAATATTTAGTCCCAAAATTCGATTTTTCCATATAAAAAATGTGAAAAAATCGAATTTTGGGACTGAATATTTATTTATTGAACATTTTTTATATGGAAAAATCGAATTTCGGGACTAAATATTATCTATAATAGAAAAATCATATAAAATTTTTAACGTCAAATTTTTTACAAGAACGCAATCTTTATTTTTGGACTGAATTCGGGTATCCATTCTGTGAAGGAATAAAAGTTATGAGCAAAAAACACGTTTTTTTATACAAAAAGGACCTATAGGAGAATCAAAAGTGCTCCATTGGTTTTTCCCGGAACGAAAAAAAATGACACAGAAATCATTTTTAAGGGTCCTTTTAACTTTTGAGTCGGTGTCTAAATGAATCTAAATTTCAACCCGGTGTAATAGACTTTTAATTATAATTAAATACATACATGTGTACATGTACTTATGTTATGATTCAATATTCAGTTATCATTACGTTAGTAGCTAATTCTGCGATGTACTTGAAAAAACACGTCCAAAACTCTTTCCACATTGATTTCAATATCGCGATGTATAGTTAGCGATGCTAAGCCGTTCAGCTGATCTTTGGACTTAGTTGATCTGAGAAAGACGACGTAGCACTGAAAGGGAGCGTTCATTTGTTGCTGTTGTCACAGGCAAAGTTGCCATAACTCGAAGAATTGGATGGACATTTGGAAACGCGTCTTCATTGCAAATATGCAGTGCTTCGACACAATTTTTGATGTCTTGCCCGACAATGCGTTAACGCCAAAGTTAAACTTTTTTATCAACATGTCACGTGAACTATCATACAAAATTTAAATATATGGCGCGAGTAGATTTGTGCATGAATTTTTATTGAAGCTGATTTTATTGATGCCGGAGCTATGCTTAAACGCTCGAGCTACTAAGCCTTAGCGACGCGCAGTGGTCCCAAAGCGTGTTTTTTGGTTTAAAAATAGCTAGAGAGCGCAAATCTTGTCGAAAATGAAAAAATCGGGCTCCGACGATTTCTTGGCATTTTAGTTCTTTCATTTAAAAAAAAATTTTGTTGTGTCTTTTTGATTTTTTATTCAAATGTCAATAAAAACCAATGTGCGAAAATTCCCAAGCAATATTAGCCAATCGGCTAAAAATTTATTTTATCTTGATCGGAGGGGATCAAATTCATGATTTTTTTCAAATTGCTGTAACTTTGCGAGGAAACATCGCAGATTATCACTTGAAAGCTCATTTTAAAGAGAAAGAACGGTACTAAATGATGATGTTATTAAAAATAAACTGAAAGTAGTAGTATCGCAGATGGCTGGCAAGGTTGAAACAAAAATTAAAATATTTTTTTTTGGAAAAAAAATTCTCCTCACCTCAAATGCCTATAAGCGCGCTTTGAACTCATATGTGCAAATCCGCCAAATTTGGCCTTTTAGCTGGCCTCGTTTTTTTTTTTTTTGGAGTACATCGTTCAGCCATAGTTTTTCATGAAGCTAAGACTATCTTGAATTAATATTCAAGGTTGTTCAATTAAAATTCAGATAGCTATTTTTTTTATTTAACTTTGTATGTAACTTTTCATGTTTTTTTTTTAACTTAAATGCAATTTTAACTATGTCTCCCTTTGAATTTTAATTGTTCCTCTTTGAATATTAATTAAAGATAGTCTTAACTTCAAGAAAAACCATGTTTGAAGAATCTGCTCCAAAAAAAAAAAAAAATAAAAAAAAATCGAAACCATGGTCGAGGTAAGATGACAATTTCGTTTTATTTTTTTTTTTTTTTTTTTGGAGCAGACTCTTCAAACATGGTTTTTCTTGAAGTTAAGTTTTATTGTTGTTTTTTTGTGCACTGTTGCTATAGCATTGCCTTTTAATTTACAGATAGTATTGTTTTCGTTTCTTTGTTGTAACAGCATTGCTCAAATTTTTCCTTACATTCAAAAAGGAGGGAAATCAAAAGCGCTCTCACCACTGAGAGAAATTCTTGTATAATTTGTTTGCATATATTCTTACAATTTTTAATAATAATAATGTAGCGAAATTTGGTTTATGCTAGAAAACTCTTGAAATAAATACCAACGAAAGAAAACTAAACGATACTAGCTAGCATAAACATACTAGCACCATCTAGCGGCAAAATAATAAACGGAACAGACGCTGCAGTACACTATAAATAAAAAGTCAACAACCGAGGGAAATTATCGCCGTCGTACAACGTACAACGCCATCTAACATCTAGCATAATAGCTAGCTCAACGTCAGTGCGCCATGCGCACCATTCACCATTGTGGTGAATTGTGGATAGTAGTAGAATGCACGCTACAAAGTAGCACTGGTGGGTTGTAGAAAATGGTAGAATATACGCCACTTAGAAGGTACTGGATTATTCGAGAGAGTGATGACTACAGTATAAAAAGGGTTGTCATCTGAGCTGAACACACAGTTGTAGTTCAACAGTGAAGTGGAACACTTGAATTAAAAGTAATAAAGTGAATACAGTGTGATCCGTAGAAAAGTAAAACAGTTTTCTATACAGTGTTAAATTAATATTAGAATTTGAACGTTAATAAAATAAACCATTTTATAAATAAATAAGTTTGTGTGTTTTAATTGTTACACAATCCAGTGATCGAACTCAGAAAAGTGTGAGAGATCGAAATTATCGTCAAAGAGACAGAAATTTCGTAACAATTGGTGTCAGAAGTGGGATTGCGTAAAAAGAATAAACAATCAATTAAAAAAAAAAAAAAAAATAAATAAAAATGGTTAAGTTTGACGAACTAAAAGTGGATCAACTGAAGAAGGAGTTGCAGCAGCTGAATCTGCAATCTACTGGCGGAAAGGTGGAGTTACAGAAACGCTTACGGCAGGCTCTTGAGGCTCAAGGTGTAAACCTGGAAGAGCATGAATTTTATAGTGATGTATCAGAATCAGCAGCGAAAGTGGAAGAAACTTCTGGACCAGCGGCAAGTGGTGAAGTTGTAGATATGTCAAAGTTCGAGAAAATGTTAATGGCGATGACAAGCAATATCCAGGCCTTTCGGAAAGAAATTGTTCAGAGCTTAAGTCAGCACGCGCTGCAGATCCAGGCGGTTTGGGAAGAAATTGATCAGAGCTTAAGTCAGAACGCGACGCAGATCCACGCAGTGAATCAAAGCACTGAGACTGTTCGAACGGAGGTGCACAATATGGAAGAAGTTCAAAATAATTTTAAAGACGTTAATAAAAGGATTCAACAGTTGAAAATAAGCGAACCAACCACTCAAGTGATAAGAGAAATCAGCGCAGAGAGGCTTAAGGCACCCTCGTACGATGGAACAACGCCATTTAGTGTTTTCAAGCTCCAGTTTGAAACAACATCTGGTCACAATCGTTGGGATAACGAAAGCGCAGCTGCAGCGCTAATTGTGGCATTAAAGGGCGCAGCTGCAGAAGTTTTGCAAACGGTTCCAGTGGCGGAGCAGAAAAATTACAAGGCGGTGATGGATGCCTTACAGCGAAAATATGGCAGTGACCACATGAAGCAAATTCACAGATTGGAGTTAGAAAGTCGTATCCAGAAATCTGGTGAGTCCTTGCAGGAGTATGCTGCGGATATTGAGCGATTGGCACACCTTTCCTATCCTGACGAGTTAAGTGTCGTAGCAGAAAAATTCAAAATAGAGGCGTTTATTGACGGCATACGTGACTCAGAAACAAAACGCGAGACAATGAGGAGCCCGAAGACGACATTTAATGAAACAGTAACGGTTGCCCTCACGCAGGAGACGATTGCGTTAACATGCCGCCCATCACTGAAAACTCGTCGGATGGAGGTGGAGGCTGAAAAGGAAAATTCATCGTTCGCCAGCGGTAGCTTCAGCAGAAAATGCTACAACTGTGGTAAGCAGGGACACATGGCACGTGACTGCAAATCACGATCTGCATCACGTTCACCAAGAAGAAAAATTGAAAATCGGATGGAGGTGGATTTTAAAAAGAAAAGTTCATCGTTCGCCAGCAGTAGTTTCAGCGGAAAATGCTACAACTGTGGTAAGCACGGACACATGGCACGTGACTGCGAATCACGTCGTAAACGATCTGCATCACATTCACCAAAAAGAAGAATTGAAAATAGGGTGGACGATGGCGAAAATGGTAGCGAGCAGCAGGCGCGTACGTGGAATCAGGGTTCGATTCCGGAGAGGGAGCCTGAGAAACGACTACCACATCGCAAAGAAAGCCAGCATGAAAATGCGGATGCATTTTTCCGTCGTCTATGTAAAATTGAATGTTCACGAACGGAAAATAAAGCTGGAACAATTGATGTGCGCCGTTTGAACGTTTTGCCTGAAGAGGAGGTAAGATGGGACCAGCGCAGTGATCGGGATCGTGGTGATCGTGAACGAGAGCGTGAAAGGGAACGTGAAAGAGATCGCGAGCGTGATCGCGAACGGCGTGAAGAACGCGACAGAGAACGAAAGCGGGAACGTGAAAGAGAACGTGAACGAGAGGAGGTTAGAGAGCGCGCTGAAAGAGATAAAGTTGAAAGGAAGGATCCAGAACGGCCAGATAAAGATCGTGAGCGCAGAAGAAGAGAAAGGGAACGTGAACATGAGAAAGAGCGAAAACGAGAGCAGTCACGCCGAGAACGTTCTCGAAGTCGGGAGAAGTCTTCTAGACGTCGTTCTAAATCGCGTAAAAAGGAACGTGAGAAAGACCGTGATAAAGATCGCTACAAGATGAAAGCTCGGTGTGACCTGCGAGCAAATACTGAAAGGTTCAAGAAAGGTCAACTAGTGCTGCTACACAACCCACAACGGAAACGAGGCTTGTCTCCTAAGTTTCGGACTCACTGGGATGGACCTTACCGGATCGTCACAAGGATTAATGATGTTGTGTATCGAATCCAAAAATACCCCGGGAACAAAAATAAATTTAAGGTAGTCCACATCGAAAGGCTGGCCCCTTATACTAGAAACGGAGAGACTCTTGTTCGGGACGAACAAGTTTAAGCGGAGGGCAGTGTAGCGAAATTTGGTTTATGCTAGAAAACTCTTGAAATAAATACCAACGAAAGAAAACTAAACGATACTAGCTAGCATAAACATACTAGCACCATCTAGCGGCAAAATAATAAACGGAACAGACGCTGCAGTACACTATAAATAAAAAGTCAACAACCGAGGGAAATTATCGCCGTCGTACAACGTACAACGCCATCTAACATCTAGCATAATAGCTAGCTCAACGTCAGTGCGCCATGCGCACCATTCACCATTGTGGTGAATTGTGGATAGTAGTAGAATGCACGCTACAAAGTAGCACTGGTGGGTTGTAGAAAATGGTAGAATATACGCCACTTAGAAGGTACTGGATTATTCGAGAGAGTGATGACTACAGTATAAAAAGGGTTGTCATCTGAGCTGAACACACAGTTGTAGTTCAACAGTGAAGTGGAACACTTGAATTAAAAGTAATAAAGTGAATACAGTGTGATCCGTAGAAAAGTAAAACAGTTTTCTATACAGTGTTAAATTAATATTAGAATTTGAACGTTAATAAAATAAACCATTTTATAAATAAATAAGTTTGTGTGTTTTAATTGTTACACAATCCAGTGATCGAACTCAGAAAAGTGTGAGAGATCGAAATTATCGTCAAAGAGACAGAAATTTCGTAACAATAATAATAGAGTTTAGCTACTACAGCTATTATAGCCTTCTTAGCTATTTAGCATTGAAGCTTTATACCAAGTAAAAAGCTTATTCAATAAAAAATGGAATAGAAAAAATTATCATGCACATTAATTTGTTATTTATTTTATAATTTTTTCTTAGCTTTATCGCACTTTCTCAACATACCCACTCACACCATGTAAAAATAGACATATAGATATTAAAATAATTATATGTATAAATTTACGTGATCTAAGGCATAAATGTTAGAAAAAATTTACCCAGCATGCTGTGGGGCTCGGACAACACAAACAAAAAAATTCACACCACCATTAAGCTACAAATTTAGCTACAGTTAGTTTTCAGTCTAAGCTTGAGTTGACCTTTTGACAAGCTAATGTTATAAATATATATATTTTGATATTGTTTTCGCAGTTCTTTGTTTTTATTTCTTTGAAAATATTTCTTACCGAGAGGAAAGGAACAATTTATTTATAGAAAATTCATTCAAAATTTATATAGTGAAGTTAGTTATAAAAAAATTCAGTTTTTATGAAAAATCATGAAATTTTTTTTTATTAATTGAATATGTGGTAAGAAATCCAGTTTTCATGAAAAATAATCTAAGAACCGGTTTAGGGACAAAAAAAAATCTTTCGCTTCATTCCCCTTTTCACCAAAGCACGGCGGAACCTCTTTGCTTATATTCAAACAAAAAAAATCAATTTTCAAAAGGACGACATTGTACCGCCAATGATAGCGAAATTATGTAACTGGATTTTCGTTTTCTAAAAATTAAGTCTGTTTCAGACTTTATCTTATTTTCGCTAATGGAGTCGTTAAAAAATAAAATTTTTCTCATTCAACGTTAATGCAGAAATCGCAATGCGGCGCTGGGTCGGTCGCTCTTTGGCCAACTTTGATCGGCGTTTGAAAAACTTTACAAATATGTACGATATTGGCTGTCAAAACGTCTGACCTTACTTTTTGTAAGTCATAATGTTGCGAGCGTCTGTCATTTCGACATTATCAATGAAAGGAATTCCATTTGTCAGTTTTTTGCTTAATTTTGTCGTGTTTTTTAGCTTTAATTGTTATTTTCATAAAATAAATGGATTTGAACGAAATGGGTAATTTAGTGGACCTTATTTTATCATTGCATGAAATGCTAAGTAAACAAGAAGTGTCAATTGCACGTTCTAGTAGAAAGTAGCTCTACTCGAACTTCGGGTATGGCTTGATCGTATTTACGATATAACGGAACGAAAGGCTTGAGGTCGCATTTCAGATTACAGCATAAGCATGCATTGTTTCTACTTCAGCGTCACAATGCCTTTTCGTTGTAAATTCGTTCATTTGCGATAGCTGTAAAAAAAATTCTCTATGTGCATAACAGACGATAATAGCTACATCCGCGCATGATGTTGCTCTGTCAATGGTTTTTCGACAACTGAATGAAAGAGCATAAGATTTTTTTTTTTTTTGAAACTTCTTATTTATTTATTGAACCAACTCGCGATTTAAGATTTGTATAATTATTGTTAGTCTCCAATAACAATAATTATACAAATCTTAAGAAACTAATATAACGTCGGACTTTTCCAAGCCATTGCTTAGAAATGTTATATTTTCAAATGTTGACTTCGGTTGTGAAAAGAGTACCCGTTATGCGTATACATAACAGCTACAGGGGTGGTAAGTCTTGTCTCTTCAATCGAGACGTATTCGATGTTAGGAGTAGGTCCCTAGCCAGTATGTTTGGATGTTGCTGTAGTTTTTGTTGATACGATCGCTTTATGTTTTCCTGTATCTGCTTAACTAAGGGTATACCAAGATCTTGGTGTATGTTTATATTCTTGACATACCATGGTGCGCCGGAAATAGTTCGAAGTATTTTTGACTGAGACCTTTGCAATATTTCTATATTCGATGAGCATGCGTTGCCCCACAGCTGGATTCCGTATGACCATATAGGTATAATAATAGCTTTGTACAAAAGAACTTTATATTCAAGGCTGAGTTTTGAATGTTTATGCAAAAGCCAAATAATGCTTGACGCTTTTAACTTCATTTGAATTTTTTTCTTTTCAATGTGACTTTTTCAAGTAAGGCGTCTGTTGAGGTGCATACTTAAGTACATATTTAACTTCAGTGTTCTGAGGTATTGCGGTGTTATTTAGGTGAACTGTGGGGCAAGTCTTTTTATTGAGTGTAAAAGTTACATGTTTACTTTTTTGCACGTTTACATTTATTCGCCAGTTTAAAAGCCATGTTTCAACTAGACGCATATGTTCTTCGAGGGTATGTGACGCACTATGAGGGTCTGCGTGACAAGACAAAATTACAGTGTCATCAGCAAAGTAGATGTAAGCACAGAGTTGTTTGTTGGCAAGTCAGAAGTGTAAATTAGGTAAAGAACTGGGCCAAGAACACTACCTTGTGGTACGCCTCCAAAAATGTCAACGTCATCTGAAATGTAGTCGTTGCATTTTACCCTGAGATTTCGTCCTCTAAGGTAAGACCCTAGTAAAGCATGTGTATTTTTAGGGAGTAATTTTTTTATCTTGTGTATAAGTCCATCGTGCCACACCTTATCAAAAGCTTGAGCTACATCTAGAAACACTGCTGAGCAATATTTTTTTTCTTCATATGTCTTACTAATTTTTTCTATTATCCTGTGAACTTGCTCTATAGTTCCAGGTTTTTTGCGGAAACCAAATTGGTGCTGAGGTATTATGTTGAGTTGGTTCATCATGTGGGGCAAAATTTTTGAGAGCAGCAGCTTTTCAAAAAGTTTTGATGTGGTTGGCAACAGCTTATTGGCCGATATGATGAAACTTGTGTGGGATTTTTCCCAGGCTTAGAAATCATTGTGATTTGAGACATCTTCCAGCTTTTTGGGTAGTGGCTCAATCGAGTAATAGCGTTAAAAAGTACGGTTAGGTGTCTGACTTCACAGTAAGGTAATTCAATAAGCATATTAGCAGTTATTAGGTCATGACCTGGTGCTTTCTTCTTGTTCAGTTGAGTTTTTATGTATGAATGAACTTCTTTAGTTGTGAAGCGCAACAAAATTTGTCTCATATTTTGAGTTTTTTGTGGTATTTCAAAGCTGTTGCCCGGAGGATTCGGCTGAAATACATCTTTAAGATGGTGAGCAAATGCTTGCCCTTTTACTTCGTTACTTCTAGCCCAGCAACCATTGCTTAGTCTAATGGGAGAATCTATGTCAGTAGGTTTTTTCATACTTCTGATGGCCTTCCATAAGGAGTAGTTTGAAGACTCTAGCGGGCTCAGCTTTTTAATGTAAGAGTCTATACCTCTTTCAGACTCTTCTCGGAGGGCATTTCTCAATTGAAGTTTGGCTAAGGTTAGTTTATGTTTAAGTGTAGGTGACATGACTTCTTGCCATAGTCGCCTGAGGCGTCTTTTTTCCTTCACTAAACGTTCTATTTGTGAGGAGCTGAGGCGCTGCTTTATATAGATTGGTTGCACAGGAGTGGCATGAAGAGCAGCTGATACAAGCATGCTGTTATATAATTGTATGGCTGATTCCAGCTCCTCCGAGTCTTTAAGGCTAACATCATTACGAAGATGACTATTAATGTATTTTTTATATTTAAGCCAATTCGTTTTATTTGTTGTAAGCCCTTTGGGTGTCTGCATCAGCTCTACATATTTATGCAGATCCAAAATGACAGGAGAATGGTCTGAGCTCAAGTCAAAACATGATTCAGCAGAAATTTTCCTCTTGTTGATTCCTTTTGTAATTGCAAAATCCTTAAGATCTGGAGTCTTTTGAAGGTCTGATGGCCAATAAGTTGGCTGACCAGTGGAGACATAATCAAGTCCATTGCGGCGGTTGGTTAGTGAAAGCCAAAGTGCTTTGCCTTTTGGATTGATAAGTCGTAAACCCCAGTGGCTATGCTTCGCATTATAGTCACCAGCAGCTACGAATTTTGATCCTAGTGAATTAAAAAAGTGGTCAAACTGGGCTGTTGTAATCTTATATCTTGGCGGACAGTATACAACTGAAACTGTTACTTTGTCATCCCAATATTGTAAGGAAATCGACGTAGCTTGAAGGTAGTCTCTCTCATTCTGCTCGAATTCGTAGTGCTTTATACGATTTTTAATGAGTATTCCTGTACCTCCTCGTGCTTTACCATCAGGGTGACAGGTTTTGTGGAATTTATAAACTTCAATTTTAAAATTGTTCATGCGGGTCAGATGTGTTTCAGAAATTAGTAAAATGTCAATTTCGTTGTTGCAAAGAAAGTTTCTAATTCATGTTGGCTTACGCCGTTTGCATTCCAATGACAGATTTTGAGTGTGTTCATTTGTTTCCAATCAAAACTTTCATAAGTTGGTTTTAATTGTTCATCATCTCATGCATCATTGTCTGCATTGTTGTCATGAACTGGGTCATGCATTGCGTGAGCGTCATAAGCATGGTCTCAAGATTTTGAGAGCTACTTATGATATTTGCAGGTTTATCCTGACTAGATTTAAGCACGTTAGCGTAGGTCTGACCCGATATGTTGGACAAGTTGGTAGGTACTATGTTATTTGTAAAAGTCTGCATGACTTGGGTAGGTGAATTTCGAACTATTTCCTTGCCTAAGCGCATTTTGTTTTTTAATTCAGCGTATACGGGACAACCTCTGTAGTTAGCTGTGTGGTTACCTTCGCAATTATTGGATTTTTTTGTAGTAGCGTCTTTTTTATCGGTAGTGCATACGGACGAAGGGTGAAAGTCGCCACAAGCAACACAAATAGTACGAAGTGTACAATATGATTTAGTGTGGCCAAACTCCTGTCAGTTGTTGCATTGCACAGGACCCATGCGTTTATGGGGCTCCTCAACGAATATTCTGCGATTTATTAAGTAGCGCAAATTATAAATAGGATGGACATCGTTTTTTCCCATTTTTCGTGCGTCTGGTTCAAGTTCCACACGAAAAAGCGGCTGGGGGATTTTATTTTTATTCATAATGTTGAAAATTGATTTAGGAATAAATCCGGCATTAATTAGAGCTTCTTTATTATTAATTAGAACTTCTTCCACGTCGGGTTCAATGCCTTTCAATATAACTGTTAGACCTTTACTGCTTTTAAGCTGGTAGGTGTAGTAGCTTTTATTATTTTTATCCAGGTAAGAAGCAATTGTTCTATAATTTTTTTCTACATAAGTTTGTATTTTGGTTTCGGAAACATTGCCTTTCGTAAGAGGAATTATATGAAAGGCATCTTTTCCAATTAGAGAAACCAAATTACAAACAAGCGCATTAGAACTACGTTCACGTAAGCAAATGGGGGGAGGCTTCAGCGTTTTATTGTTTGAGTTGTTAATGTTGTTGTTATTCAATGCAGGTGGGTCGTTATCAAGCAAAGCATATCGATTTTGACTAAGTGGGTTGTTTGAAACTTTTTCGCTTTCGCTCACTTTATATATCTTTCTTGAGTTATTTGCGTTTGATGTGCTTAGCTTTCGCTTGATTTTAATATATCGATCCAATCCAGTCTGGATCGCTGAAGCTACAATCTTGTTGAAGTTATTATCGGTGGTATTGGTCTTTCTTTGATTAGAAAAACTAGAAAAATTGAGCAATTTTATACTTGCAGTTTTTCATCATTTTCCTGATGGGGTGTTGAATTGGGCATCGGTGACACATTTCCCTGCTGGGGGATCAAGGGAGAGCCACACTGTACACTCCATGGTGACTTAGCAGAGAGATTACCCGCTTCATTAGATGCAGCTGGCTCTTGAGTAATTTCTAATATTTTTTGATGTGTGTGTGCTTGGTGTGTGGTTTTGCGCGGGATCGATCGGTTGAACAGTGATGTTGGTGGGCGACACTTTGGTGATGGTACGCGCGCTTGCATGTATTTTAGCATTTTTGCTATCCGAATTCACGGGAGAACCACTTTTTGTATTATTTTTGCACTCAATATTTTTTTTAGACTCTGCACTGACCGATGAGTGCTCACTCAACCGGCATTTTTTTTCACTTGTTTATTATCGTGAGATAAAATAAACAATTTATTATTTTTATTTGTTTTGCCACTAAGGGCAGGGAAGCTGCCGTCTTTAAATTGAACTTGTTTTTAAAATTTATATGTGCGTCTCTGTCGCAATTTTTAAATTCATGGTTTCACTATAAAAATCGAATTTATACACGGAGCGAGTTTTTATACAGCCCGACACGGAGAGTGAGCGAACTTTTTTCTTGAGCATAAGAATGCGTCTGATATTTGAGCGCACAATTGTGCTATGCGGTGCCGACCAGTGCTGTCGTTTGTACTACAATAGTGCTTTTGTACTACCCTTCAGCCACGCGTACTACTCTAGAACCCAACCCTCAATTTGAACTACCCAAAATTTGTTCCATCCAATCCGCAATTTGCACTACCCCACCATTCTTTGATCTCTCATGCTTCAATTATAATGTCATGCAAGTTATTAAACTCATCCCTGAAACTGAAATATTTAATTCTTGAAGTGTCAAAATCATCGCTCATTATTTTGGTTTACTAATTTTGCCATTAGTCGTTCAAAAATTTATGAGAAAGAAAAAAAATTTTAGCATCGCATCAACCCTTACAATTGAACTATGAACGATCATAATCGGTGCTGCCCAGAGAACGAGCAGGCGCTCAAAGAGCGTAAAAATTAGCGTGAGAAGACGCTTAAAGAGTGTTAAAGAGCGTAAAAAGCGCGCACGGATACAGAATCATCAACACATGCTTATCGTTGTTTGTGGTAGTGGGCACCACTGATCATAATCGTGGCTGGGCAAAACGTACCGCGCGCGGTACTGTGGCAGAATGAGAATAACTTTTCATATACGTATATAAAGCAGAGAGCATAAAATTTAATTCAGTTTGCTTTGAAAAGCGAACAAAGCACAAATACACATGCATTGAAGAACATTTAAGAAAAACACGTGTAGTGGTGCCCAGCTCTGATCATAATCGTGGCTGGGCAAAACGTACCGCGCGCGGGACTGCGGCAGAATGAGAATAACTTTTCATATACGTATATAAAGCAGAGAGCGTAAAATTTAATTCAGTTTGCTTTGAAAAGCGAACAAAGCACAACTACACATGCATTGAAGAACATTGAATAGAAACACGCGTGTAGTGGTGCCCAGCTCTAATCATAATTTATGATCGATAAAAGATTCATACCTTTAGAACGCGACTAATTTCGCTTGTATTAATTTTTCTTGTGCGCGTCTTAAAATATACTTACATAATTAATGTAATTTTTTTGTTTTGCTGTTATGGAAAAGTATGCCACAAATTTACCAAGGTATAACTTGATAGGAAAATGATTTATTTTTTATTATAGGTTTCTAATAAAGTCGAAAGCAGAAGCCGCCAATTTAACCAAAGCTGGTACCAACACAGAAAAAGAATCTGTCCTTCAAATAGCTTCATGTAATAAATACATACTATGTATATTAAATGAATTTCAACAAATACTGTTAACTCTTATTAATACCCAGTAGGCAAGGGCAGGAGCTAACAGTGCTTCTAGAAGGCCTTCCTTGGTAAATATAAGGCCTTCCACCCTATTTTCAAACGTACTTTCTTTTTATATGAAATGTCCCAATAAAACAGGCCTTTCCAAGCAGACTTTCTAAGACCGCTTACCGTAGTAGAACTGTCAGAAGTACTTGTCAAAAATTATATTTTAATACATTGTAAAGACTCTGAATACTATATTAATTGTTTTTTTTTCATCCGCGCTATCTCACTAGTGTTGATATTTTTTTAATGATTTTTTTTTTCTGATGTTTCTTAATTTACAATTTGACAAAGAATGCATAAAACTCTAACTCCTTAACATACCATAAAACAACTGAAGACTAGCCTGGCAATATGCACACCTTTCTTAATTTCTAACCATGTGTCTACTTTTCATGTCGTATATGTACAATGCATATGAAAAAAAAGTAATGACGAATTATAAAACATTGCAATACATGAATTCAATAAAGAAACAGAAAAGCTTTAAAGCAAATGGGGTCCTTCTTCTTTGCCTTCTAATATCAGACCTGATAGCACGTCTGTTGTGGGAAGGCATATTATGCCTTCAATGATTGTGTTTTTATTTGCATGAAAATCTAGTTTTGAGAAGTCCTTATACAATTGCAGCAGTGCTAGCAGGCCTTCTCCGAGGCAGGCCTTGCTCATTTGCCGCTGGGTACTTTCTTACTACCATAGTATGAGTAGGTGTTAGTACAAATATATTAGTTTAGTACTACCTATTTTCACAAAGTACTACCCAAAAATATTAAATTGAGCACTTAAATTTTTTTCGAAACGACAGCACTGGTGCCGACCACTGCACTACATTCTTAAAATTTCCAGGCACTCTTTTTGGGTATTTTTTTGTTTTTGTTTTAAGTAGGTAATGTAATTTTTTCTTCTTTATTCGTTGTTTGTTGTGAATTCATCAAGGTCTGCTTTAATTTGAAGGTTTGTTTTTATGAATATCTTGGCAGTCCTTTTATCCACTTAGCATGATATCTATCGTGAATATAGTAGTGCTGATAAGTAGTTTTAATTGATTTTGACTCTTTGGGATACAATACAAGGTGGCAGGTTTTTTTGTGTCGATAAGTAAATATCGATAATGGTGTCGGTATCGGTGGAATTCTCACTATTTTAGAAGTTCATATAATGGTGCTAATTGTCAGTTAAATGTTTTACTAACAAAATCCCAAAAAAAGCTCGTTAAACATTTGGGTTAAATGGTTTTCATTTCCTCTTCGAGAGTTGTACAGTTTTGATCCGCAGTATAAGAAAAAGCTATCATTTCCAAAATAATTGCTTCTTAAAAACTTTGTGGTACGAGTGAACATCTTTCAATTTTCTATTCTTCACATTATTCCAATACATAATTTTTTTTCTATAAATGTGGAGAGAGCAAACGTCAATAAGCATCATGAACGGTGCGGAGAACGAGCAGGCGGTCAAAGAGCGTAAAAATAAGAACGATCAGGCGTTTTAAGAGCATAAAAAATCATCGAAGATCATCGCTGCTGCCCAGAGAACGAGCAGGCGCTCAAAGAGCGAAAATATGAGAACGAGAAGGCGCTTAAAGAACATTATCGAGCGTGAAAAGGCCTGTACGTATACAGAATCATCAGCACATCGACCCCTGTGCGCGAAATTATCGTATGTGCCAAAAACCAAATTTTACAGGAGAGGGTTTTTTCTACTTTTCTGTGCTTTAGCTAGCAGTACAAAACCAAAATTTCCATGTCAATTTTTGGCGTAACTATAAGAATTTCAGCTACAATATTTTACCAGGTGATGCGTAGCGGGGGAATAGATTAAATTTGCATCAAAAAGACAACTTCGAAAAAATGGCACATACGATAATTTGGCGCATAGGGGTCAACATGCTTATCGTTGCTTGTGGTAGTGGGTACCACTGATCATGAACTATGATAGTCGACGTTTACACGAGGAAAGTCTGAGAGACAAATTCTTGTCCATTCTCTTTTGTGATTTTCGTTTCGCGTTTGCAACATATGACAAATTTTTTACCTCGTCCCTTTCGTTTTTCCCCTCTTGCCTACAAACAAGGAAACTGCCGAAAAAGTTTCCTCGTGTAAACCTTGTCATATCAACACTGAAAACAATAACAGAAATTCGAACGTTTTAAACCAGAGCAACAACGAAGCTAAGGTATCAACAAAAAAACAACAAAAGTTCCAAGTAAATTTAAAACCGTTAATTTAAAACTAATTATAGAGCATTGCTATCTTGGTCAGCTTGAATTCAAAGTTGTTGGTGTTTGCGCCACCTTACGTACCTTCGATTTTTCAGTCTATCGCATCCATAAAATGATGTAGGCTATGAATCGTTAGCAACTATTTTTCTTCCGTCTAAAATAAAGAAAAAAAACCTTAACTTGAGATTATAACCTTCTGGCGTATGCCACATTTATTTGCTACGAATTTTTATGAAATGGAAAAAACTTAAGACTTGCGTGAAAAAGAATGCATGGAAAATTCCATGCAAAAGGGTAATTTACATTTGATCTTCCTGGTTTTAGTTTTTTATGAAAATATGCTTTCATACACTCATTTATCTTCTGTGTATTAAATTTACCTGGAAAACAATTGACACTTTAAGATGCTGGGATCATTTAAAATTTCACGAATTTTCAGAAAAGCCCAGAGTAAAATCAATTTCATGACATTAAATTGAACTTTTCTTTTTGGTAGAAAAAAAAAATGCAAGAACAACATGAAGGTGCTCTCATAGAGATGAAATCGGCAGAGTGTGCTGTTATATGCGCTAAGGCATGCTAACTCTTAAGCATTTTCTCAACTTCTGTGGTGTGGACAATTCTGAAGTTACAGCCATGAAACAAGCGTAGCTTGGGGCTAGTTGCTCTCAAAGGTTAGATTTATGGTTGATTTGAATTTTTCGGGTGAAAGTGACGAGCTATCTTGTCATACTTTCGGAAATATCAATCCTTGCAAATCATTTGTACTTGTTTTTTAGGTACTTTTACATAAAACTCAGGCGCCGTCCATTAATTTCGTTAATCAAAATTTGGGGAGAGGGGGTCCGGGAAATTCTCATCAATGTGGGTCAATGAAAATCGCACGTCAACTTTTTAACGCAGAGAGTATGAATTATTTTAGTCTCACGCAAGGGAGGGGGTCCCGCCAGAATTCACCAAAGGGAGAGAGGTGGTCCAATGCGAAGAGCAACAATAGCTAATTCAGCTCATGGCTTATGCTTTTTGCGTTTGGCAGAGAGAACACTCGTTTGAAATAAAATTTCTTAATTTCGAGAGTTGCTTAAGTGTGAAACGTTATCTATCTATATCAGAGGTCGGCAAAAAACAATGTGTGTGATGTATTTCAGCTCAATTGAGCTATGAAAAATCAAATTTTGCCGACCCCTGATCTATATAAATAAAATGTTAGCCGTTTTCGATGAACGGGATTCACGCAAAATCTACTGAATCATTTTTGATCAAATTTTTTTAGTCATCTTTCTCAGACGCTTGGTCCCAACATAGAATTAAAATTATCACGATATTCCTGTTAAATATCAAAATATTAAAGTTTTAAAATTGCTAAAAAAATTAATTTCACACATAGAAAGAAGCATGTAAGCATAACAAATCGTTTAATCAAAACTAACGTCCATTTTGCAGAGACGCATTGGAGGCGAAGAGTGGGGGTGGACGGTCGAACGCTTTTTTGCCAATTAGCCTCACTTTTAACTTCTGTGAAAATAAAATTTAATTATAAACAAGGAAGAATTCTTGAAAAATCTAAGAAGAATTATAACTTGTTTTTATTTAGCATGCCAAAAAAAGTTTTTAGAAAAAAAAGCATTTTTACTGACGACAATCGAACACACGTACTGTGAGCTACGAGTTCACAGTCCTAACCATTTCGCCACTTTCCAGTTTTTAATAACTCTTTTTTATTATTTTATTAATTTAAAATTAAAAAGTCAAAATTTGACAAGTTAACCACGAAAGCTTTTGTGTGGGTATTTCCATATGTCTGCCATTTTCTATACAGTTGACATATTTCTTGTCTCAGGGTGTAGAAGTGAATAAAACTTTGATTCAAAAACTTGCTACAAGGCAATCAAAAAGAGCTTTACAAATCTAGTCGATCGCAAAATCTGTAATAATTTATTTCGTATTCTTAACAATTTTTTCAAAATCTGCTACCTTCATATATAAAACCAAAATATTTTTTTTTGTAGACTTTTGAAACTTTAGTATTAAAGTGAACAGGTCAAAAGGTAAAATTCGAAGCCGGAGTTACCTTCAATCTGATCAATCATAAATAGAAGTGAGCTTAACAGTTTTTTAAACTTGCCATAAAATATAGTTTTTTGTACTTTGAAGCAATGAATCTGAAAGATCTGATCTGATAATAAAAAAAAAAAAAACTGAAAACACTAGCTTACACTCAAAATGTTCCATTGATAAAAAGTTACTTTTCTGATGTAATTTTTCCTACTGAGTTCAAAAATTAAAATAAAAATTTTTTGAATGGTACAGTTTTCGAGATACTGTGGTTTTTTAATTTTTTCGACCTCTTTTCACTTAAAAATTCATATCTTGAGCTAGTTATGTCCAATTTCCTCGTTCTTAGTTCAAAGATAATATAATGACAAACAAACTTGTATAATTACATTTTTTATTAAAAAAGTGGTTCAAAAGATATCGATGAAAACAGGCCAGATTTTAAGAAAAATCAATTTTTACATTTTATTTTGCGGCCCCGAAAAAATAAAAATAAAATAAAAAAAAATTATTTAACTTCTTACACTTTTACGCAAAAATTAAATCATACCAGAAGAAAATCGACCGTAAAACGACAACGTTAGAAGCGATTGAATGAATTAATCCAAATCCCACATTTTCTGAATAATTCGACAATTCGTTGAGTCTAATCGCTACAAAAAAAATTTTGGTTTTGTTCCTTTGATGAGAGGTTATTTTTCTTATGTACTTTTTCCCGTTAAATTCGGAAATGAAAGCTAAATTTTTTTTATGGTACAATTTTTGAGATATTGTGGTTTTTTAATTTTTTCGACCTCTTCACAAAATCATTCAAAAAATTTTCATTTTCATTTTCGAATTCAGCAGGAAAAAGTACGTAAGAAATGTAACCTCAGATCAATGCAACAAAAAAAAATTCATTTTGTAAACTAGTGAAATTAGTAGTCTGATTCCATGTTGCTCTGATCTTTTTGTTCTGATGCAAACAATTATTTTCAATAGTCTTGAAGCCACGGGGTGCAAGTGCAAAAGGCTTTCAGTTAAGTACTAGTAACAGTCTAATTTAGACCACTACGCAATTTTTAAAAAGGCACATTTCCTGAGGCATACTCAAAGCTTACTATCTTTGAGATATTCTAATATTTTGCCAAATCTGTGGCCAGCGCTTAGCTGTAGTGTAATTGACAAAATAAAAAACCGCCTCACTTTGCTTCAAAACGTAAATAAAATTTTGTTTAGTGGATTCTTTTTTATAGAGCTCCACAGTGTTGTAAGACCTAGAAGAGATAAAATATTAATTTTTCTTAGAAATGGATAAATGTTCGCGCTATTCATTTGCAAAAAAAAAATAATTCTTAAAAATATCTTTCCAACCACTGAAAATTATGAGTTTTTCTGAAAAGTACAAACTCAATATCCCTCTTTGTACATTTAAGGCCCATATTTAGCTTGCACTGAATAAAGTTTATTAAAGCACTTGCTTAATTTAAATAAATCCGAAATCAATTGCCAAAGTAACACTCAGTGATGGCATTTGTACTTTTTTCAGTACATTTGCGTAGTACTTTTTCTATATTGTAAATTTAGCTAAAATATGCGTACAAACCTGCGTAATGGTTAACTGACTTTTGTTTTTCTTAGTAAAAAAAGTTAAAACTTAGTTTGAATTTTTGGAACTTTAAGTAATTTTTTACTGTTCATGACGTACATTCGGCTTCTAAAAAGTACATTGGAAGTCTCAGTACATTTTAACAAAACCCATTACTGGTATCATGTCTTAATATTTCAATGACAGTTTTTCTTCTTGTTGATTTTGAAGTAACATTTTCTTAGAGTTTTGTTCAAAAATATTTTAATTGGATGTAAAATATTTTCCAACACGTAGACTAAAATACAAACAGCCAACACGTAAAATATTCCAAATCCCTATACTAAATTCTAGCTAAGCTACAAAGTCTTTAATTATTATTCCATTTATGTGAATTTATAAATAAACTGAAAACAGCACTGTATACAATGAAAAATAAATTCAAATTAGAAAAGTCAATAAATTAAAAAGATGCCACTGAGAAATGCGTTCAAACGCTTAACTAACTTTTGATCAAACAAACGAAAATGGCAACATGTCAGACATAAATGTTTAAAATTTATACCGAAAAAAGTGATAGACATGAAAGGGAATCAAATGAATCAAAATTCAAGGGATAAGGGTTTGATTGAGAGTTTTTTTTATGTGGCCACAAAAAAAACTAAAATAAAACTCATATATTTGCAATTTAATACCAAATGGAAACGATTTCAACAAAGGGACAAATAAAGCAAAGTGTGACTGAGACCTCTGATGTGTGGGGCAATTATGGCCATTCTTAAAGGGAAAACTTAAAAAAATAAGTGTATGCAGGGATGCCAAGTCGAACAGAAACAATTCTCGGCCTTTAAAAAAAAAGCAAATATTCTTCTGATATGGTAAAAATAACATTTTCTTATGGCAAAGCTGATGACCTTTTATTTGGTACAGTATTGTTAAAAATTAATTCTTACAATGGTGAAAAGCCAAATTCTTTTTTTGTCGTTAAACAAAAATGTTAAATCCATATCACAAAAATTGTCCGATTTCCGGATTTTTCAGCAATATTTGAATTCATACCAGGCCCTGGGATTGAAGTTCCGTGCCTGGCCGGGTCAATCCCGGTCGCTTGGTAACCCTGAATGTGTGGCATAATTAAATGCAACTTGTTGAGCATTTAAGAGTTTGAAGTTTAAAAATAAAACGTTAATATGCTTCAAATTAACTTGATTTATGATAGAAAAGTCATATCATATTTTTAATTCTAGGAAATAAGTTTGTCATATTCCAGCAATTCGAAGAAGTTGAATTATGTTATATTTATAGAACAATGCCTTAAGAATCACTTTATATTGACAGTTCCCAATATATGAATAAACATTACGTTATGTTGTATTATGTCTAATATTTATTTAGTGATAAACTGTATTTTGTATAGTTCCTGCGTATCATTTTGTGTGGAACTAGGCAAAGAATGCGTCATTATCTACAATTAATAAAGCCTTCAAAATTCTTTAGCATGTCATTGACTTTTAACCCATTTGCATTGAGTTAAATTAGTAAATTTTTCTACTCTGTGATCTGTGAGAAGAAGCAATATGTGTCCAATTTTACTCGTTCCGTCAGAAAGCATCTAATTCTATATACATATTGTAGCGAAATTTGGTTTATGCCAGAAAATTCTCGAAATAGAAACCAACAAAAGAAAACTAAACGATACTAGCTAGCATCACTGGCTGTATGAAAATACTTGTACACCATCTAGCGGCCAAATGTAGTTTTTGTACTAAAAATGATAAACCGAAAAGGCGCTGCAGTACACTATAAAAGTCGACAACCGAGAGAAATTATCGCCGCCGATACGCCATCTAGAAGGTATTGGTAACATTCTGGATAATTGTGGACTCCACGCCGATACGCCATCTAGAAGGTATTGGTAACATTCTGGATAATTGTGGATTCCATGCCGATACGCCATCTAGAAGGTACTGCATTATTCGAGAAAGTGATGACTGTAGTATAAAAGGTTGTCATCTGAGTTGTCGTAAAGCAGTTGAATTTAAGCAATAAAGTAACACAGTTGACTTTAAGCATGTAGTAAAATAAGTCATTTGATTTTAACACAGTGGATTTTAAGTAAAACAGTTGTCTATACAGTGCCAGATTAATATTAGAGTTTGAATGTTAATGAAATAAACAATTGTACCGTATAAAAACTAACTTTTGTGATTTAAATAAACCATTTTATAATTAAATAAGCTTGTATGTTCTTGATTGCTACACAATCCAGAGATCGAACTCAGAAAAGTGTAGGAGATCGAAATTATCGTCTAAGAGACAGGAATTTCGTAACAATATATATGTATTGGTCAATGTTCAATGGTCAATGTGCAGCAATCACTTTGTTTTTTTGAACATTTTTTGAAATGAAATATCTCAAAAACATAATTCCATAGAACAATTTATCAGGTCAATGCGTTACCTGACGCAGGATAGACATTTTCGTCTGAGTGTATGTGTATTAAGGTGGTTCTTAGGAAAAAAAATTGTTGACGCCCCCTCAATCGATTCTAAATGAGATAAAAAATTCAAAAATTAATCCCTAAGTGAAATTTGACCTAAGCCGCCTTTTTTTAAGCTATTTTTCCTTTTTTAATTTTAAGAAAGAATATATTAAAAAAAAAGCATAATTTCGATCTAGTTTTCAAGATATAGTCATGGGAAATCGCAGATATGGATTTTCTAAAAATTATTTTAAGTTGGAAACTCCTGAACAGATTTTACATATATTGATGTCATATGAGAGGTAATTTTACTGCCCATAAGATTGATGCATAAAAATTATGATAAAAAAAAGCAAACACGAGCTTGTTTTTTGAGAAAATTCTGTAGTTAACCTGATTCTCAGGTTAGTTAGACTTAACAACATGGGCCATTGGGTAACATTAACCAAATTTATTTTTTTTTTTGTGAGTGTAATGACTACTGGAGTGGTAAGTCTTACCTCTTCAATAGAGACGTATTCGTAGTTAGGAGAAGGTTCAATTGCCTTATGTTTGCTGTATCTGCTAAACAAAAGGTATACCAAGATCATGGTGTATGCTTATACGAGTAACTACTCTTGAAATACCACGGTGCGCTGAAAATAGTTCAAAGTAATTTTGAGACCTTTGAAATATTAATATATTCGGTAAGCTTGCGTTGCCCCATAGGTGGACTCCGTTGGACAATATAGGTATAATAATAGCTTTGTAAAAAAAAAAACTGTATATTCAAGGCTAAGTTTTGAATGCTTTTGCAAAAGCAAATTAATGCTTGATGCTTTCAACTTCATTTGAATTTTTTTCTTTTCAATTTCACTTTTCCAAGTAAGGCGTCTGTTGAGGTGCATACTTAAGTACATATTTAACTTCAGTGTTCTGAGGTATTGCGGTGTTATTTAGGTGAACTGTGGGGCAAGTCTTTTTATTGTGTGTAAAAGTTACATGTTTACTTTTTTGCTCGTTTACATTTATTCGCCAGTTTAAAAGCCATGTTTCAACTAGACGCATATGTTCTTCGAGGGTATGTGACGCACTATGAGGGTCTGCGTGACAAGACAAAATTACAGTGTCATCAGCAAAGTAGATGTAAGCACAGAGTTGTTTGTTGGCAAGTCAGAAGTGTAAATAAGGTAAGGAATTGGGCCAAGGACACTACTTTGTGGTACGTCTCCAAAAATGTCTACATCATCTGAAATGTAGTCGTTGCATTTTACCCTGAGCTTTCGTCCTGTAAGGTAGGACGCTATAAAGCATGGGTATTTTTAGGAATTAATTTCTTTATCTTGTCTAGAAGTCTATCGTGCCACACCTTATCAAAAGCTTGGGCTATATCAAGAAACACTGCTGAGCAGTATTATTTGCCTCATATGATTTTTTAATTTGTGCTATTATCCTGTGAACAACTAATTTACATGTTCATGTTTTTTGTGAAAACCATTATTTAGGCATAATTTTCGAAAGTTGCAGCTCGTCTAAAAGTTTTAATGTGGTGGGTAACAAGCTTGTTGGCCGATATGATGAAACTTGTGTGGGATTTTTCCCAGGCTTAGAAATCATTGTGATTTGAGACATATTCCACATTTTTGGGTAGTAGCCCAATCGAGTAACAGCATTGAAAAGTATGGCTTAGTGTCTGACTGCACAGAAAGGTAATTCAATAATCATATTAGCAGTTATTAGGTCATGACTTGGTGCTTTCTTCTTGTTCAGTTGACTTTTTATGAATGAATGAACGTCTTTAGTTGTGAAGCGCAACAAAATTTGTCTCATACTTATTTTGAGTTTCTTGTATGTATTTTTGAACAGAAAAAAAAAATTGAAAATGTTGATAACGCCGAAAAATTTTGAAAAATTAGATACATGTATGTGTGTCGAAAAAGGTTGCAAAATGTTGCAAAAGTTGAGAAATTTGAAAAATATTGTAAAAGTTGAAAAAAGTCTCTAATGTAACGCATTAAATATAATGCACAGTTTAGCCAAAAATCGTGAAAAACTGCGTTCGACCTCTTAAAATGCACCCCATTCCACCCCGGATAGCTGCTGTTGGTTCGATTTTTTTGTCCTCTTTTACAAGAGCTTATTCAACAATATTCCGCTTTCAGATTGATGTAACGAATTATTTTTATTTTTTCTCATTTTCTCGACTAATTCTACTGGACTAAAGCCTTAAAACAGTGACGAAATTTTTTGTGAATTTCAATGTTATCCAACTTTTTGTCCAAATAGCTAAAGCTGCAATTTTAATGTAATATTTTTCTTCCGTTTCAGGCTGTTTCACTTTTGTAATAAAGGACACGTGGTATGTATTTTATATATATATAAATATTATTTACACAGGACCGTGTGAACCTTAAGCAAGCTTTCAGTCATGGATCTTTGATCTTAAACTCTAATAATATTATTGTATAGGTTTTTGAAATTAAATAGTGCACGTCTTTAACTTTTCAATAACAATATCTAGTTTCCGTGAAACTTAGAAAAATGTCAATGTCATCGCCATTCCAAAAAAAAATCGTAACTTATTTGTTTACTGATTTTGTACTGACAATTCACTAATTATAATGTTTACAATTTTGAAAGACATTTGGCCTACCTTTGACAAAGATGAGGTGACAGTTTTATCTCTGTAAGATTTCTCCAATTCTTTTGACTCCGATGACCACAATATTCTTATGCTTAAAATTGAGGAATATTTTTTGATCCAATAATAGTGCCGTACTAAAATGTAATATTGGTTTGAAATAAGAAAATTATATGCGGTTTACGGCATTCTTTTAAGCAAATAACAATACATAAAAAAATTGTGTAACACGGGATCGGCGGCAAAATAATATGGGATGATTTTGCAGCTTTATAGTACAAAATCAGAATTTTCTCATTTATTTTTGGTCAATTTTCAATTTTCTTATAAGAAAAAAAGAAGAAGAAGAAAAACTATTCACGGATTCGAAGTGCTTGATCGATAATAACTGTTTGAAACAAAAAAAAAAATTTGAATCAATTTAATATGTAAATTTGTCGTCTCCGATTCGAAAAAATCAGGTCTGTTAATTAAGAAAAACGCAGATATCTTGGTTTTGAAATAAGATAATGATATACGGTTTCAGCATCATTAAAAATTATGTACAGTGGAATCGCGATAATTCGTAATCGCAAGGGACCAGCAATTTTTTACGAATTACAGGGGTTTTCGATTTAACGAGGCTTCGATTTTTTCGATAAATTTTTTTTTGCTCCATTATCATAGCTGAAATGATATTTTGCTTTTGCAACACTTATAAAGTCTTATTCGTACGTTTTTTTGCCATTTTCACGCCACACTCTCTTTTTCACACACCTCTGGTAAAGCAACGAACAAACTGACCACGAAATCACAAAAAATTCCACCAAAAAATATGAACGGTGAACGTAGCCTACTATGATTGATATTGTTTTTTAAACTTTAGTTCCATAGAATTTTGTTATGCATTACGAATTATAAGAGGTTGTCAAATCCAATTACGATTTATAAGAGGTTAAACAGACTTTATTGCACAAAAAAAAAATACGACTTATCGAGGGGACCAAAATGTATGGAATTTTTACGAATTAAAGCGATTTTTTCAAGGAACCAACAGTTTGCTACGAATTATTGAGATTTTCGAATTAACGGGGTACGAATTATCGCGATTCCACTGTACCATGGCATCGGCGGTAAGATAATATTTGAAGTGTTGCAACTAGAAAGTGGAAAATCGGTACTTTTTTACTTTTGTCCGGTCAATTCTCAATTTTTTTTATAAGAAAGAAAGAAGAAGAAAAAAACCAAATCATTAATTCCCCGATCGATAGTTTCCCGAAAACCATATCCACTTTGTTGGAAAATTTGATAACCTCTGTAACTTGCAAAATTTTTTAAATCAATATTTTTGAAAATGGGTTGTCTACTTTAAACAGAGTGTGCTAATCCAGTTTTCAATATTAACTTTAATCCTAGCTAGTAATGAGCTTTGTCCAGACATACAAGGCTATAGTAATCTGCTGACACATCATAAAAAAATCAATAAGTTTTTATTTTGAACCGCTCTAATGTACATATGGACCAAAACGCAGACTGTTGCGTTACGTTCATATGCATATTTTGACATAAATTGTTCCTAAAACACATGAAATGGATTGCTTTAAATGTTTTTTGTAGATGCATCTAAAGCAGTGGTCGGCAGAGCGCAAATATCAAATATTTTCTTACTCTCAAATGAGAGAGAAATGACAAAAGCTCCAATCACTGTGAAAAATGCTTCTACGTTTCGCTGTTTACGCTCCATATGATATCTTATTTCAGGGGTTGAATTTTAGTTATAAAATGCCTTTTTATATGAAATTTATTAACTGTCCCTAAAACTCACTTGTATATTAAGCGTTGCGCATTGACAAAAAATTTTTCAGCGAAAAAATATTTATTTTGCCATTTGATTTCAAACATTTTTGCAGTGCATTAACGAAATAACAAGCTCATTTTGTAGTTTGCTTACTCTCGCTTATTCTCTTCGTTTGCTCGCGAGCCTATGGGGCGCCGACCACTGATCTAAAGGCATGCTTCTCTAATACCATTTTGTATTATTATAAAAATTTTTGTATGCATTATCATTTTGGAGTTATGAACGTGTCAGCATGGACTGTTACGTTACATAATTTTGGAAGAATATTTTCAAGTTGCCTTATATTATTGGAAAAGTCTGCTCTTTTGGTGGACTATTTTACACGTGAAGCTTATAATTTTCAAGCTTTAGGATAAGTAATTAATTAAATTTTAATTACACAGAAAACATTTTTATCGAGTTTTATAGAAGCAACTATGTTCGGACTGTTACGTTACACGAAAAGACTGTTACGTTACCTTTGCGATCTACGTTTGTATAAATACTGAAATTAAGCATTAAATTAGCTTAAATTTTTCAATTTCACAATATATCATTAATTCAAGGGTCTTACGATTAGACATTTAAGAAACATCAGGTAATAGACATGGAATCCAAAAGAGCCCGCAAAGCTCTAATTATTCACTGAACTCTTTAAAATTTATTAAAAATAATTTACAAAGTGGAGATCAGTAAAAATTAAAAATTGTATTCTTGTTTCGAAGTGGTAAAAGTGATGATTATTCCATCAATCACTTGAATTTGGTGAGCCGACGTTATATCGCGGATACTTTTTGCACTAGCGAAAATCGCAGGCGCGTTCAAAATGTAATTTATATCTCAAGAATTACGTTCATTAACTTCCTCGTTGGCGATTCTCGATTCTGTACGATGAAATGCAGTAAGAAAGTCTGAAGCATAGTTCACGACACATTTACGAGACAAAACATGCTTCTCCACAATCATTTTGGTAGTGAAAAGTCGCAAATAGTCCTGACCGCAAAATGTACATGTAGGGAATATGGTTTATTTTGTGTGCATTAAGTTGTCAGATACGAAAACCTTCGATTGAAATTTTTCGTTGTGATAGAAGACAGTAGTATGCGAAGTTAGCTGTTTTTGATACATATGTGCACTTTGCACTTCGTCTTGACCCTCGCAGACTAAATTTTCAGCAAAATCAATTTGCAGCATTCCCTCTTCATTACACTTATTATTTGATGCTCTCGGACGATCTAAAAAATTAACAATTCGTTCTTCTAAATATTATCGATGAAAAAAGACTGTTACGTTACAAATTGTTTTTGGCTCGGGACACACACATAAGTAAATGACCGCTAATTTCTAATTTTCTTTAGAAAATAGACTAAAAGTGCTTGAAGAAAATGAGATATTTCTGTTTTGTTAACGTGCTAGATTTTGCACCAAAAGACTTTTTGGGATTTTTGACTGTTACGTTACATCAAAAAATGCGGTCGAATTCTTTTTTACTCAAAATGCTGATTACCTTTTTTTCCCTTCAAAAATTTTTTTTAGTTACTTTCACTATACCTAATTCTATCTTAGAGAACCGGATAGCACGTATAAAATAACATATATTGAATACAACGTACCTTTTTGATTCATGTTGTATTTTTGTTCATTTTTATTCATAAAGAGGCAACATGGAAACAAGTCTAAATTCTCGCAGCAAGCAACAAATTCCGGCTTGACATTTATGTTTCTCGATACTTTGTGATACTTATGTACAACCATAAGTTAATGAAGACCCTCGAAATTTAAAAAACAAAATTTTTCTCTGTAGTTTACTTTTTTGCGTTTTGGTCCATATGTTTATTAGGGTGTTTATTTTGAAAATATTGTGGATGTATTTTATATTTTTTTGCCTGTATTTTAGCTTGAGGCTTAAGAATAATTGTACCAATATTTGAGCTTCCTGGCTCAAGCCTGTAAACGGCGCGGACAGAGTTTGTGTCCGATTTCGTTGAAATCTTACGAAAAAAACCTACTTCCTAAAACGTAGAAAAAGTCTGTTTTCGTGTGGCTGAAAATGCGGGCAAAATACACCCAAAGCGGGTGGGGTTTTTTGCAGTCCCATAGACCTATATTGTAGAATAGGGTTTGAGGGAATTCTTCCCAAAATTTCAGCTTCCTAGATCAAACCTGCGAGCGGCGCAATAAGTTTGTTTTCTATTACAATTCATATGGAAGCAACGAAATTATTCAACGGTTTTCATGTCAGCCTGTCGGCAGTAGCACCAAAATGGTCCTCGTAATATGAAATTGAAATTTGATTTTAGGACAACGACGATTTTGTAATTTGGAAATGTTGCGGACCTTTTGTTTTTTATTAAATAAAAAATAATTGGAGGGACTTTATTGATAATGCTGTAATTCAATGTTAACCCTCTAGTGCGTCTCTAGGTCAAAACTTTGAATTCGATGATATGTAACGGCTCTTCACATAATTTTTACGATATTATGTGGATATGTTTTTCAACCGCTGAGGTCCCATTATAATTGAAAATAAATATTATACGTATTTGAAGTTTGATATTTTCAGAGAAAACCATGCTCATAAAGTTATGTCAAAAGTCGTGATTTTTACATAAAAAGTACTCTTTTTTATAGAAATAAAGTAGTACACATTGTTTTTATCCGGTAAGTAGGTTGTGAGTAAAAAAGAGTTTAATGCAAATTTGCATTTAGGCTAAATGCGCAATGATGCAAATATGCATCAAAGGATATTTTGTTTTCTCCATCCTCCACCCCGAAAAATTAGCCAAATTGCTAGAACAAAACTTTGTTTTCTAGACGATTCCTATGACTTCCGAAGCAATTTGTTGAGTTTCGTTTTCTTGCGCACTTGGGGGTTAAATATATTTAATTTTGGTAGGGTTTTCGGCGAAGAAAAGTGAGGACTCTTTTGTTTTTTAGTCGAAAAATTTTTACAATTTGGAAAACATGTTGGTGGGGGGCGGCGTATTACCTTTTCGCCCATGTCCATGATACTCTATTGCCGGTCAGGTATTATCACAATGGGTGGTATGAATAAACTGAGCAAAATCTTTTACTCGAACTATTTGCTCAGAAATTTAGCTTTTACTCAGAAAAAATAATTTCGTATGAATAAAAATTTCAAAATGTCATTTAGAGTATTTACTCTGTTATACCATAACTTTTACTCAGTTTCGCATGAATAAAAACAGGAAAAAGCGAGTAAAAGCTACTATGAGCATCTGACAATTTGCCTTTAAAGTAACATCAATGATAAAATACAAATCGCGACTGTTACGCTCGTTAGGTTCCATCGTAAAGATACCCGTGATTTGATCAGCTTTCACAACAATAGCTTTAGCAGCACCATATATTGCAGCAAACACAGAGACATTACCAGTTCCAACCAACATCGAGAGCAACCTGCAAATAAAATTATTTTGTTTCAATATACCATCAAATACTTGATTGAGTTACATAAAATGCATCATATTGGATAATATTTACTATACTCACTTTGCCACGAAACAGGTGCTTGTTATGAAACATCGCATTGCGCACCTCATCTTTGAGCATTTCTTCGTTATGCCAAAATTATACACGTGTCAAAATAATAACCACGCGATGTCACGTCATTTGCAGTGGACCCACTGCGCAATTTTGTTTTCTTGATGATTCTTGACTTGGCATTGCTGGACCAGCAGATGCAACTACTTTCCTATCTAAGCTAAAACACTAACTTTATATTTTTTCTTTTAAATATTTGTTTAGTTACCATTGTGTAGTTGACCGCAGAAGAAGATGTAGCTACAGCTGGCTCTGGTGGTTGAGTGGATGTTCTGTTTTTTAAACAGTAGGTATATAAGTCAACTTTTTTGACCACATATGATGCAGAAACGTGTTTTTGATCAACATCGACCAGCGGTTCGGTGACAGCTACTTTACGTATACAGCTCATGGTCCCATCAGTTGCTTTTACCCCCATCGGGCTTAAGCCATTTGTCACGTGCATACAAAACTGTGTCTAACATGTAAAATAGGCAGTAACCCATTCACTCTGGAATGATAATGTCCAATTTTTCAATTCCACCGGCACATAAATTTCATCGATTTTTCACTTCACCTTAATGACATATTATTAATAACAACTTGCAACGCTTATTCCATAATATTGGAACAATCCACATAAATAGCTTAAGCAACACCAGCTTTTGCAGCAAACACAACCAAAGTCGAGAACTACTAGGCTGAGAGCCCGTTTTTGGGGTCAACTTTTCTTAAATGAGTGGCAACTCATGTTTGGGACAGGATTCTACAAGGCAACCCTATATATTCTATTCGATATCTATCATTTGGCACAAATTTCAAGCTGTTATCTTCATTAATGAAAATTGACCTAAAAAACCGGTGAAAACCCATGTTTGGGATAGGATTCAACAATGCAATTCCAGGTATTATAATTAGGCCTCTTCGAGTTCTATCATTTGGCATTCATTTCGAGCTGTTATGTACTACAGTTTTAATTAGAACAATAAAATTGGCTAAAATTCGGGCATTTTCGGCCATCGGGACAGGCTTTGGCAAGGCAACCCTAGATATTCTATTTAGGCTCGTCGAGCTCTATCATTTGGCACGCATCCTATCCTGTAATCTTATACACTCGACATTTCTACAGCCGGCTCTTGGACTATACGTATATGCCACGGAATTTTATTTTTTTTCAATAAAATACGCACACGCAACTGTGTCGGAGACCGCACCTGGCACTGGCTGGTGGTTGAATGCATGGTGGATTAGGATTAGTTTTTCTCGATGACTTGGCATTGCTCGAGCTTTAGATGCAGCATCATTTATCTAAAATAAAACACTGATTTTGATATTTTCTGTTTTTTTAGCTTCAAAATTTCAATTAACTGCATGCATTTTAACATTTGCATGTAAACAAAACAAATTTCTGATGTTTTGACGTTTCAAAACTCAGTTATACAAAATTATAACAGAGACGAAGAACCGAGTAAAGTAAAAGATTATTCATACGAATATAGGCTTTTACTCAGAGCATTTACTTTACTCAGATAGCTTTTACTCAACTCGTTTTTCTTACTTTGGAGTAAAAGCAGCATTTACTCAGTTTTTATTAATACCACCCAATATGTATACCATTTGATGTATTTGATATAAAAATTAATTTAAATCGTTAATTTAAAAGTTTGCCATAGTGAATATAATATTTATTTGATGCGATACATAAATTTCTGCCGTTTACTTTTTTAAGATTATTTTATGTAGTGTGGCCTGCGAAAACGGCTGAGGT
This sequence comes from Tricholauxania praeusta, assembly GCA_949775025.1. Classification (NCBI taxonomy): domain Eukaryota; kingdom Metazoa; phylum Arthropoda; class Insecta; order Diptera; family Lauxaniidae; genus Tricholauxania; species Tricholauxania praeusta. Next base: position 115,738,508 of record OX459028.1, read on the forward strand.
GGTCTATTCGTAAGCTCCAATTTTGGCATACTTTTTCCAGCATTTCAGCTCGTATTTCATCAATGGCAGCTGTAATATTGTCTTCCAGAGCCCTGTATACGAGAGACTTCTCATAGCCCCACTAAAAATAGTCTAGTGGGGTCACAAATCAATCGTGTGCCGTGTGATATGTGGCACCATCTTGTTGAAACCACATGTCAGCCAAGTTCCAATCTTCCATTTTAGGCAAAAAATGTTGGTAATCATCGCATGGTACCTTGCTCCATGGACTGAAACGTTGCGACTTTCATTATTTTTGAAAAAGTACGGACCAATGATACCGCCGGCCCACAAACCGCACAAAACAGAGCATTTTTCATGGTGCATTGGCAGCTCTTTAACTGCCTCTGACTACTCTTCAGACCGAATTCGACAATTCTGTTTGTTGACTACCCATTGAGCCAAAAATGAGCTTCGTCGCTGAAGAAAGTTTTTCGATAAAAAATTGGAAAAACACATTTTTCACAGAGCACGAATTTTTATAATAAAATTCAATGATTTGCAAGCGTGTTCGTTTGTTATTCTATCCTTAGCGGAATGGTAAACCTTACTGAGCATTTTTGGCATTGACTCATGTTTAGGGTTACCAGATGCCCTGCCTACAAAAGTAGTCCATGTGAAAAAATTCCAATTTTCTAATAAAAACAAAAATTTTCATAATTTCTTTGATTTCCATAAAAATATTTTTGAAAAGCAAAAAAAAAAAAAAAAAGGTCCTCGCAAACTGATAACAATATTTCACATACACTTTGTGAAAAGTATGTTCATTTCAACTGAAAGTAGTACATTTCAGGTAAGTATTTTTCCTTTGCAAAAGTGGTACATTTACTACTAAAGTATGTCATCTGATAACCCTACTCATGTTACGAATCACGCGTGAGGTGTCTCAACAAACTTTTCACTGAAAAAACAAATAGCAAAAAAATCACTCGCTATTCTTAGTACGTATATGTCTGTACCAAAAAGGAAAAACAGCTTAAGATGATTTGAGACAAAGGACGTTGCAGCATATTATCTTTTAGTTATTGGTGAAATTTGTTTTCCATTTTTGGACACTATTAAAATCTAAATAAGTGCTATCGAATAGGCAAAAAACGAATGAAAAATTTTACCTAGATCTAATGGAAAATTGACGTTAACTCCAACTTTTTTATGTCAGCTTAAACTTTTATTCCTTCTCGCCACAAATATTATTGGTGCAAATACTCACTTAGAGTGTTTATATAGTTTAGTAAGCCTGACAGATTTTTGTGATAAGACAAATTGAAATTAAATTTCACAGTACTATTCTGCCGTATTAAGCGAAAAAGACGTATCTCAAAAAAAAAAAAATATCCGAGATTATTTTGGCATCGGATAGCTTAAGTAATTACGCGTCTAATGATATACTCCAAATGTCGGTATCTTAGTTTTATCATATACAAAATGTACTAAGAAAATTTCTTCTATCTCAATTTTACCACAAATTACTAAGCGAAAAAGACGTATCTCAAAAATACGAAGGAAAAATATTATTATATTCGTATACGAATAAAAAAATTAAAAAAATAACGGGAACTAAACGCAAAACTTCCTTGACTGGATCACGTTGTCATTGTCGTTGCAAGTTCTTGTCGTTACTTGTTTGTTTTCGTTTCGAAAAAAACCATGTTAGTTTGGAGAAAACTCCCTTCTTTTAAGGCTTGAGATTTCATAAGTAACAATCATGCATGCTTAATTTTTTAAATCTTTATCTTAGTATATATACAGGCCTGTCGCGAAAAACGGTACGTTTTCATTTCGAAAACTTTTTGAATCAATTTGTCTTCGAAGTCAAATTCAAGTGGATTTGCAGTATTTTTGATGTAGTTTACGTTTCAATGTATAAGTGAAAACTTTTTGTATTGAATCAGCTGATCATATTAAGGATCAAAAAAAAAGAAGTGCAGCAAAATAATTTGTATTCAAAATGAGTATTGCATTCACCGCTGCAATTGCAATGCAATTAAATAAGGAAAAAAAGGATATCAATATCAAAAGACGTTGTTTAAGGGATTATTCAGATCCACTAAGTTGCTCTGATACATCGTGAGTATGTGAACAAATAGAGGGAATTAGTATTTAACTGATAGATATTTTAGTTTCACCAACTATTACCGCATAAACAAAGAAGCATTTAAAATGATCTTGGACGAAATTCACTTGTTCGTAAATGGGTCATCTATTCCAGTTCCACTGCAACTAGCTGCAACCCTTAGATACTTTGCAGTAGGCGGCTATCAAATGACTATTGCTAAGGACTTCGATATTGCATTTGGACGAAGTACCTTTTCCGAAATATTTTCAAGGATGCTACCATTATTGGAGGCAAAAATTTGTGCAAAGTGGATAAAGCTTGCAATGACACATCAAGAAGAGCAACAGTCTCATAATTTTTTCAACGAAAAGTTTCGTTTACCTGGCGTTATAGGCTGTGTGGATGGCACTCACATCCGAATATTAAAGCCTAAAGCAGACGCGTCCTTGTATTTTAATCGGAAAGGATATTTTAGTATCAACGCAATGGTCGTAAGTGATTCGTCAAAACTTTAACTCATGCATTACATACTCTACATAATTTCCAGATTTGTGACCATAAAATGGTTATAAGAGGCATAGACGGTCGTAGACCAGGTTCCAGCCACGATTCTCTCATTTGGAACTTAAGCAATTTGCGAACATACTTCGTGGAAAAATACAATGGCGGACAACACGGGTTGAGGCTTTTGGGAGACTCAGGATACGCTTTGGAACCCTTTTTGCTAACGCCTTATAGAAATCCGTCTCCAAATTCTATTCAACATCGCTTTAACAAAATGCACACAAAGGCAGATTAACAACAACGTTACAAAGATGCCACTTTATTTGAAAAAACTTTCATTCAATTATCTTAATTCGCATAAAATTCATTTCAGATGTATCTTGCAATTGAAACATACATATTATTATTGTATAATGTTTTAAATTTTATATTTTAATCGATTTTCAACACATTTATACTAAAAACTGCACTGAAATTAAAAAGATTTTCGTTAAAATAGGCTGGCAGCTTGTTTTCGAACTACTACTACTTCACCAGAGATACCTTAATATAACGTCCCTGATTCCACACATTCAGCGTAACAGCTGATTTCGAAAATATAAAATTGACGACTTTTGCTTGCCTCAGAATAAAAAATGTGAACAGATAACAATTATTTGTTTTTACGATATATTTGATCTTTTCTTAAGAATCTTGTGAAATATTAGTGTTTTTAGACAGAAAATATTTCAAAGATTTTTTCTTGATCATTTTATTTGGAGTTAAATCCTTTGATAATAAAATATAACATAAACGTCTAACAAAAGTTCGACAATCGACTACAACTTTTTAAAACGGTTCAAATCTACCTCGATTTCACTTTGTCGTATAAGTGAAATTCGCGACAGGCCTGATAGTATAGTTTCTAAAAATATAATTTGATTTTAGTTTTTATTTAATATTATCTGTATTAAGATAGAAAAAATTATATCTTTTGTATGAAAGTTTATATGGCAAGATTAAAGTAAAAAGACGTATGTATCTACATTTTTAAAGCTATAAATACTAAGCGAAAAAGACGTATCTCATGAAAAGCGAATAAACGCAGAGAATTTCGATATTTTGAGTAAGTCATAAATAAATAACCTTAAAATGATATTTAAGTTGCCATAAATAAGTTAAAAAATTCGTAGAGAAAGTAAGAATAAAACGACATTTACAAAATATCAATTATCTCGAAACGAAATTTATTGAGATACGTCTTTTTCGCTTAATACGGCAGTATTAATGCTATGAGTAAGTATGTCGCGAGATTTTTATGTAAATTACTTTAATTAGCTCCACATTGAATTGATTTTTCATTCACGAAAACCATGAAATTTTTTCTGAATTTTTCAAACATAGCATTTTGAGATATTTGTTAAAAAGGGCCAACAGTGAGTTCTTAGAAGCGATTGTTACACTTGACGCCAATTATATATAGAATTTATTTTTAATATATATTCTACAACTGCAACTTGTGCTCAGAAACCGGAGTCACAACTTCATAACGATACATAAAAAAATTCGTAAGCCAAGTGTAGGAGGCGCTACCAGATGAAAATTGCTTTTCTACTCTAGAAATTGAAGATTTTCAGTCAGCAGAGGCTTAAGTCATGCAAAAGGTGGAACATGGGCGATTTAGAATAATGTCTGAATTTCTATCATAGGTTATCCAAAAACCCAATCGAGGTCCTAAAAATGCAGAATTTTGAAACTTCTAAAAGGTTCCAACCTAAACAAACTGTACAAAAGCCGTCGTCCCATCTTTTACAATGGGAAAACCCACACTGAATAGATATTTGTTATTTAAAATCGGTGTCCAAAACTGCAGACGTCCTTTAAACTCTCATCATCTCTAACATATGATAAAATAATCGGCGTTCAATCTCTTGCAAAGCAACATTGTTTTTGCGTTTTGCTGACTTGACTGTACTTAGGATTATTTTATTGTTCATTTGATATTTATGACACGGAATGTATTTTCTTATACATACATATGTGCATATTTATAATGAAATAAAGCTGTTCAAATATAAATTATAAATAATATAAAATACTCTTTATTTATTTATTATACTCTTTTTTGTTCTTTTTGCTGTTATCTCTGCATTTTCTGACCCAACGCTGACAACTTTGAAGGCAACCTTTTTTATTTCTTTATTTTCTTAATTCGAATTTCATGCAGTGACAAAGAGAAAGAATAAACTACAGGTAGAACATGGTGTAGTAATAAAGGTAGAGCACACTTGTCCCTCGTTTTGCTCGTTTTCGATCTTACACGGATTTTAAAATCAAAATTTAAAAAAAAAATTATGTAGAAAAAGACTAATTTTGACTGCAAGCGAATTTATTTCTACTTAATTATAAGTCTGTCAACACTTCAGACGTACACATGCGCTGCTCTCATAAACTTATACATTTTTTTTTATTTATATAAGGGGTAAAACACACGAAAACGCCACCTGAAAAAATTTTTGGCTCCGATTTGGGTGAAATTTGGCATGATTGTAGTATTGATGTCTGGCAATAAAAGTGTGTTTAAGATTTTGCCCTAATATAATTTGTTGCTCAGATACGCGATTTTCGTACTTTTTCAGAATAAGTGTTTTTTTCGAAAATTCATAGCTTACAGCAACCTTTATCAATTAATAATTGGTAGACGTAAGTTTTTAGGTTTTTACTTGTACTTTTAAAAAAAATTTTTTTCACAAAAATTTTTTGAATTCAAAAATATTTTTGCATTTTTTTTAAAAAAAAACCATATCTCAAAATTTTTTTTTTTTTTTGAAAAAAACTTTGATTTATTCTGCGCTTAATGCCGTAAAAATTTTCGTAAGAAAAAAATTATTTATATTTTTTTTTAGTTTTAAAAAAATTTTTTTTTTCTTTGAAATAGATTTTTTATGTTTTTTTTTTTCATTTTACAAATAATACAATCATATGGTAGTTTTGCCTGGAAAGCTTTCCGGTAGTTTTGAAAATGAGTTATTTTATATAGATTTCGATGTGCTCTTTTCGAATTTCAACTCTGCCACCTCGTATTGTTGCCGCTCGCTCCGTCATATTGGAAAAATTGCGCCTAAAAGCAGTTTTTTTGACAATATCTGCTTTCTGACTCATTTTACGATAAAAATATTTTTATACAAAATGAAACTAAAGAAAATTGCCTACAATTTATGTCCTGAGGTTTTTTTCGTAAAATTAAAAGTTTTGGCGTACGAGCGCTGCAAAGTGTACTTCCGTCAAATGCGATAATATTTTTTTCTTGTTAAAAAACAAAAAAAGATTGAAAAATTAGTGATAAAAATTATATTATAGAAGCATTCGTGCGCCAAAATTATTGATGCTACGAAAAAAAAGTTGTAACATAAATTGTAGACAATTTCCTCTAGTTTCATTTTATAAATATATATGTTTTCATCGTAAAATGAGTCAGAGTCGATTCTTTTGAAATTTTGTACATAATTTACGAGGTAACGCTGGAGAGTTTTTTTTTTTGAAATTTGTCAATATTTATTATTTTATAATAACAAATTATTCGATTTTTTTTTTTTGCAAAAATCGCGTTTTTCACTCCCAAAAATTTAAAAATTGAAATTTCAAAAAAACCTCCCAGCGTTACCTGGGGAAATCGATTATCTAACGAAAAAATTTTTTTTTTTTGGTTTGAGATGATCCAGCAAAATAATTCAAAATATTCTTCGAATGTTATACCTTGATCTACTATTGGTTTTAATAAATAGATTTTAACTGTGTTGTCGAAAAAAATTCACAAAAATGTGCCTGTTTTTGTACGAATTAACGTTACCCTCCCCTTAATTAACCCTTAGAAAAATAGCATAATAAGGTAATCGTTAGATGCATTACAATATTCGGAAACTCTTGAATTTCTTTGCATGAAATAATCGTCATTAAATTTTTACTAAATTTTAAGCTTACGATTTTTATTTAAGATTCACTGAAATCGAAAAAAAAAAATTCCTACATTCCAATTTGCAACCTACACTTCTTTTGCCCACAATGTTGGAACAAATAACAAAATCAGCATTACAAATTTTAACAAGCAAGACAACAACATTTCGCATTGTAAAATGTTTGCTACGCATCGCTAAACACTTAAATGTCAATTAATTAAAAATCGATAAAATCCACCAAATTCGATATTAAAATCGAAAGCAGTTAAATTCGTTTCGTTAGTTAATCCAATGGTCTTTGGGCAAGCATTGTCTAGGTTTTTTTATTTACGATACATCATTCATTTGTTGTAGTAACTTATGGTTGCTGCTTGGTGAATTTTTTTTTAATTGATGTTTTCAACCAAAGCCGTATCCAAGATTTTATTTTGGGGGGAGGAGTTTCGATTTGGGATTTCTAGAAAGCGAATCTTTTTTATTTTTCAGTTCGATGACCTACATAGATTAATCTAAACTTTAGATTCGTTAGGGTTCCAAGAAAGGAATTCCAAGGGCTTTTAATTTTTGGATGCGTTAGTCTCCGCCAGGCCGAATTGAAGCATATGAAAAACGTAATTTTAAGGCTTCAATATTTTTAGCTGTAAAAATTTTTCTGTGTAAGATATAGACACACTTGAGATGGCATCTTAAGGCTAAGGGATGGTAGTATTTGTGCAATGAATATAAATTTACACAATTAGTATACGCGAAAATTATACGGTGCTGAAAATACATGTATTTTGTTGATTTTTCGTGACTTTAAACTGACTCCAGTGTCGCGACTGTTAGATTCAAATCATTAATATTTTTTTTTTTAGATCAAGTACACATATCGGGTAAGAAATTAAATCTACAATTAACTTCTTCGGCCAACTTTTTATAAGAAAAATCTGTGCTTGAAATTTCGAACTTTTGAAAAAATGCATTTTTTAGGCCATTATATCGGCGTGTGGACCACGAGATAAAAATATGAAACTTACAGGATATTTAGCTTTAACCTTGAACTTCAAAAGCCTGAAATCTCGTTAACCGGTTTTCATCCGTTCCACGTGTTCAGGTGGCTTAAAAGAAGCACAAAAAAAAAAAAAAATTAGAATGAGGTTTTGTTTCAATTTCGAACCCAAACACCAATGGTACAAATGAGATGAAAAAAAAAACAACAACAATTGAGGAGTGTGAGAACAGAACGGCACATTTCCAGTTGCAAAAATTTGAAGAAATCGCGAAAAAGGGCTTATGTCTCTGAACTAATTATTCACTTTGCTATCAAAAAAGTACATTTTGAAAGTGTCTGAGACTGAAATTATTTGAAGATTAGTGTAATATTTCTGTTCGCCCACTCTTCAATTATAACACAGAATTCAAGTTATGAAATTATTAATATTAAAATATTAATTTTAACTGGGTTTTATAACATTAACAATTTCTTGTGACACCCATTTCTTTCATATTCTTTAATGTTTTCAAACTTTAACTGATTTTAGCAAAAGCTATATCCGCAATTTCCGATGGCTATATCTCCGAAACCAGATCCCAACGACACTTTTAGATTAAATATTTATCCTTATCATTGAAATCTGTTCTAAAAATGCAGGTTTAATAAAATTGGCGAATGGGCATTTAAGTAAACTCATTTCGAAAATAAGTTTTTAAAAAAATGTTTGGAAATATAGCAAAATCGTTATTACTCGAAAACGTTTACCTAGATTTTAAGCTTCGATACAATAATATATCAGCTCATTAAATTACCTTTCATATGACACACATATTTTGAAAAGCAATGCAGGGGTCCCCAATTTAAAACGTTTTTTTTAGGAAAGTTATATCCGCGACTTCCGATGGCTTCATTACCGAAACTAAGTGCATCATTCCACTTATGATTGCAATTTAATTTTCTTCTGAAACCCTACTGGCTTCACAAACAAAGTAAACAAAATAGGAGAGTACCTCCTAAAGTAAACCTGTTTACCTTTCTCTTCTTTTGTTTACCGTTACCTTTATGAACTTTTCTGTATTCTCTACTTTATTTGTCTTTTCTTTTCTTAACCCATTAAGGACGACCAAGATTCAAAGTAAGTAGTTAGATGGCTGATATTTTTAGAAGTTTTCCTTCTGGGTCAAAGTAATATATAATATAAAAATTTTTTTTGAACCGTGCGTAGAAAGAGCCCAGTGATCGGGTGTCATATAGCAGCGCCACGCAGTTATGGAGATTTTTTTTTTATTTAAGAAAAATATGTATTTAATTTTAATTTCAAACATGCAGCAATTCAATTTTATTCCAATGTAGCAAAATACGGAAAAAAAAGTAAATGCATCACAGAAATTAATAAATAAATCATATAATTATACAAGAATTTTTTTTTAACATGTATGTAATTTTGTTCGCTGTTCGCTTGAATTTCTTTGATTATTTGATTCTGTTTTCAATTGTGTTGCAGAAGATAACCAGTAGGCTGGTCGAAATGCATCCAAATTTAATTAATAAATAAATAAAATTAAAGTTTCTTAAAATATTTGCCAAATCAAAATAAGGTGTTTTATGATTTCATATAATAAGAATATAATGGTAAGTTTGATTGCAATCAATATAAGTCGTACATTACATTTGCTTCTTATTGTTCGAGCTTGGAATGTGTAATTCTCACCAGGACACTTGCGTCTACCACCTTTTCCATTTCGTTGAGTTAGTACTTTAATTAGAAAATTTGCCGATGCCATTGTGACGTAGAATAAAAATCTTGAAATTGTTTTTGGTGACGATAATTAGCTGGCGGTTTCACTTGGCTATAACTTCAGCAATACCGAGTCGCAATCTTTCTACGAAATAAAAATTGTGGCTGAGTCATTATACCTTAGCTTTGGGCCCAGGCAGCTTAAATTGAAATATCTGTTAGCGAAGTAAAAATTTAAGACCTCCATTGGCATTGACCGTTTGATCCATTCGATCTGTGCCTCCCATTGAGGAATTATATTCTTCAATAACCTATAGCAGTGAAGGGCACTTAGTGGCTCTATTTGCTCACATTGCTCTAACCGTTATTCGACGCACAAGCAAGCGAAAAAAAATTCGCAGAATTTCAACGCTATCCAGGCACAAAATTCGCAGAATTTCAACGCTATCGATGCACAGCGTTGACTTGAGTTCAAATATAAACAAAAACACCACACAAGGGCATAAGCGACGGCGCCACATTGTGTTTCAACGAATGTAGCAATTGTTTTTGTTTGTAGTGTAATTTGGTTTTTTTTTGTGTTAATGGCAATTTTGGATATGAAAGTAAAAAAAACTTTAAAATTTCGTTTGTTGTTGCTTGATGTTGTTGTTTTGCTCTTTTGTTAGATTTTTGTGCCCACCGCTGACCTATAGAGTAACTTTTATTCCGTTTCCATTTATTTTACTATTCACTATACTTTTTAAAAGCTTCGTTATCAGATAGAGGGCAGCGCTTGGGTACTATACTCTTCGAATGGTCTCAGTGCCGTGAGAGTCCTTTTCACTAATTCCGATTAGCGCTGGAATATTCGTAAAACATGTTTTTGGTAGCAGGATTATTTATGCTTTCAATAATAATCGGATCTTTTTAGATTCTTTTGAAGTATACGTAATCCCAATTTATGAAGTGGGCGAATCTGAATAACATGCCTTATTGAGTGTTTCTGATGAAATCGGTTATATTGGAGAACAGCAGATTCACTGACACTCAAACGAATTATCTGATAAAGTCGTTTGCAGTAAGTTCACATCTAGATTTCGAAAATAATTCTTCAATGCATCTTCCAGTAATTCAAAATCCATTTTATCAAGTTTTTCGAAATTGGCAAGTTGGTTGTTATCTGAATTTTTGATATAACCAAAATCGTTTTCATGTAGTGTATGTTCTTTTCACAAAATCGTTTTTGTATAGTGTATGTATTCTTTACAAAATTGTTTTAAGATAATATCTATTCCTTATAAAATCGTTTTTATATAGTGTCCGCCCAAAATTTCGGGGGGGCAGAACATGCTTTATCCCCTCTAATCATCCTCCTAGATATGGCACTGTTTCCATCTATACAAGGCTGCGTTGCACTAAGTTAATAATTTACGATATCCATTTAAGTCCAAATGTTTCTGCAACTTCTGCTTTTTTTGACATCTGTCAGTCATGAAAATGTGATTGACTCAATTTGGTGGCAATGCTGCTGTCGACGTCTCATGTTCTGCCCTCATTGTTGTTTTTATTGTGGGGGAGGTGTGGCCAACGCCATTTACTAAGCTCCGCGCATGCGTGCGTAAGCCTAGGTGTAAAGTTTTCATGTCATGTTTTGTTAAGCTTTAAAGTTTTGTCAACAGATATATTTTTGTTGTTTTTGAGTGACATGTGTTGTCTGGTGCGTTTGCTGTTTTTACTTTTGTTCGTTTAATTTTGTGTAGGTGTGGAACTATTTGTTGTTACTATATTTGTTGTGTTGTTAACGTTTGTGGGTGAAAAATTTAGTGTAAATGAAAATTAATGAATTGGGAAAATTTGGCGTTCAGTTTTTGTTTGATTGCAATTAAAAAACAAAGAAAAGTTAATTGGCACTTTTACTTCAGTATGCAATTAGGTAAAAGCCGACGTACTAAGCGAAAATGGCGTATCTCAAAAAATTTCGTTTCGAGATAATTGATGTAAATGTCGTATCTCAAAAAATTTCGTTTCGAGATAATTGATGTAAATGTCGTTTTATTCTTACTTTCTCTCCGAATTTTTTAACTTATTTATGGCAACTTAAATATCATTTTAAGGTTCTTTATTTATGATTTAGGCAAAATATCGGAATTCCCTGTGTTTATACGCTTATCATGAGATACGTCTTTTTCGCTTAGTATCTTGCCATATAAACTTTCATACAAAGAATTAATATTTTCTATCGTATAAATTACAGATATTATTAAATAAAAATTAGAATCAAATTATATTTTTAGAAACTATAATATTGTTACGAAATTCCTGTCTCTTAGATGATAATTTCGATCTCTTACACTTTTCTGAGTTCGATCACTGGATTGTGTAACAATCAAAAACACACAAGCTTATTTAATTATAAAATGGTTTATTTAATTCACAAAATTTAGTTTTTACACGTTACAATTGTTTATTTCTTTAACATTCAAAGTCCAATATTAATCTGGCACTGTATAGACAATTTACTTTCAAAATCAACTGTATCACTCAACTGTTTCACTTTATTGCTCAAATTCAACTGTTCTGCTTCACTGTTTGAATTCAACTGTTCTGCTTCACTGTTTTAATTCAACTGTGTCACTCAACTCAGTTGACAACCTTTTTATACTACAGTCATCACCTTCTCGAATAATCCAGTACCTTCTAAATGGCGTGTAATCTACCATTATCCATAATTTACTTCTAAATGGCGTATCGACGTTGATTTCACAACTATCCAGAATGTTACTACTACCCTTTAGATGGCGTTGTACGACGGCGATAATTTCTCTCGTTTATCGACTTTTATTGTGTACTGCAGTGTCTTTTCGGTTTATTATTTTTAGTACAAAAACTGCACTTTGCCGTTAAATGGTGTAAAAGTATTTATACAGCCAGTGATGCTAGCTAGTATCGTTTAGTTTTCTTTTGTTGGTTTTTATTTCGAGAATTTTCTGGCGTAAACCAAATTTCGCTACAATATATTTACTAAAAGAAAGATTTAAAAAATTAAGCTTACATGATTGTTACCTATGAAATCTCAAGGTCTAAAAGTAGGGAGTTTTCTCCAAAGCAACATCGTTTTTTCGTTCTTTTCGAAACGAAAACAAACAAGTAATGACAAGAATTTGCAACGACATTGACTACGTGATCCATTCAACGAAGCTTTACGTTTAATTTCCGTTATTTATTTCGTCGTATACGAATATAATAATAATTTTTCTTCCTAGTGTTGAGATACGTCTAATTGGCTTATTCGCCAAAGAGCCAAATATGTACACTAAAACGATTAAAAAAAATTTCAGAGCCAAATGATTGAACACTCACTTGTCATTGCATCTCCTTGAAAAGTTTGAGCATGTCAGGTTTTTATGTTGTTGTTTTTAATTTTAAACACGATCCCAGGTTTTCATCAATAAGACGACTTCTAAGTTTACTCTTGACAAAATTCACGCTTGAAAAAGATTGTCCGCATGAAGAAGTAAAACCGAAAAGGGAAAAAACAGCAATTGCGAGTTTTTCTAGTTGATCTTAAGAGTCAGGAACTACTATTCCAGACGTTAAACATGGTCATGTTTTTCTTCTTCAGGTCCTGCAAAGCAGGCCACTTGAGTTGTGAAATAAGTTCACATATGTTCTTCTCCAGTTCTTGTTTTTTAAATCGAGCAATTGTATTTCAAAGTTACCAATGTCAATGCCAAAAAGGAGAACATTTCAAATATATTATAGTAACATTAAAAGGTTTTTGATGAATGCTGAAACCTGTTGAGAAATTCTTTTCTCATTTTTAAAATGAATGCTATAACAGGATCGAAAAGTGAAATAATGTTTCCCTTTCAAAATCTTGAGCAAAATGGAATAATTTGTTTTCGAATGAATCTATTACTGTATTAATGAGCAAATTTGTCAATGCGAATTCGGTGACAAACAGTGTCTTACATTTTTCTTAATGGCTTTTTGTCTTCTTTTATGGCACTACACTGTTATTGGTGGACATAAATCTAGCTTCATTGGCGCTAGTGGTATTATTCGCCTCTTTGTTAATGGCAGACCATACAGATTTTGCCAGATCCACACAGTAAGTTTGAACAACTCCCATGAATTGAGCCAGGTTGCACTGTGTGAGATTGTCGTCACAACCCACGCTAAGACACATCAGAGTCATAGCAAACTTGGGGCTACTACGAGTTGAAATTGTAGTAAAAGCACCATCAGAGAATAAACGTTTTTTCATTCTTTGGGGAAATTGTTTGTACCAAGAAGTAAACTATAGCTGTATTTATCTGATCAAATCGCTTAAGTGCAATATACCTGAGTAATTCGTAAGGATTCTTTTCAGTAATAATACAAGCTGCGTAGAGCCATCCAACACAACCAAGCCCTACAAATGAAAGTGGCAATAGGCAACCTGAACGCAAAATATGTTCAATTAACCCATTTTTCGTAGCATCACAAGAAGAGTATGAATAGACTACGAATGTCATCAACTCCGTGTTGCTGTATTTAAAGCGTTCGTAAGTGGTAGATCTCCTCAGGAGACCTCCAAAACTTGGAGTACCTGCTGTAAGCGAATTTCTTGTTGTGAGCAGATACATCCGCTATCTGCTTGGTATTGAGTCTTACCATCTGGATAGCCAAATACCCAAGCAAACTGACACAAGATATACCTTCAGCAGTTATATTTCCATTATGGACTTATTTGGAGCATTTCATTCGACGCGTAATTTCTTAAGCTATCCGATGCCATAAGAATCTTGGATATTTCTTTTGTTGAGATACGCCCTTTTCGCTAAGGGGGCGTTCAAGTATAACGTAACGCAATTAGGGGGGAGGGGGTCTTGCAAAACGTTACGATGCGTTACGGGGGAGAGGAGGATTCGAACAACGCGTTACATAACATTGTTTTTGAAGTGAAACTACTTTAGCGGGTGGTTATTTGAAATTAGGTGTGTATAATGAAAATCTTTCTTAATGTGTATGTTTATTGAATAGCTACAGTCAAAACATTTTATTAAAATGATAAAAGTTGACGGGATCTAGATAAGCTACAGCAATAAATGATACATCACATTAAAGCACTCAACGAGCAGAATTTCCTTAAACTATCATCTTCGAGATTGTTTAACCAAAACCTGAGATATAAGCGCGGAAAGATTTCTTATTTTTATCATTATTGCTGTAGCTGTTCTAGATCCCATCAACTTTTATCATTTTAATAAAATATTTTCGTCTCATTTTTCGCCATTTTAACATATTTTAAACTTAAGCAAATGCTTATAACATTATGTGTGATTTTTTATCAAATAACAATATGAACAAGTTAAGGTGTTATCTTCAGCCAAGTCAAAACTTCTTATACCCTACACTGCACTGAAAGAACATATATTTCAATAAATGTTAAAAAGACGTTGAAGAGGTTGCATAATTCGAAAAAAGTGTGAAGTGTTTAAAAGGTTAACAGAGGTTGAAAAATCTTGAAAAAGTCATATGCAAAATGTTAAAAAACGCAATACTTGAACGCCCCCTAAGTACGGCACAAAGTTTTTTTTTAAGTAACTAACACTGCTTCACAAAATTTGAAATACTTAACGAAATATATGTATAAATGAAGTTACTATTAAGTACCTTGTTAGCAGTTTTCATATTGGGGCTATGATAAATTGTGGATAAATTGTCGTATGTTGTATCTATACAGAGATGCGACATATTTAAAATACATACTTGCATTCAAAATGCAAATACAAAATGCAAAATTCCTATTTCTATTTTGCATTTAAATATTTTTTCGAAAAAAGCATTTTGCATTTTATTTCAAATACTTTTTTGAACGTATTTTCTATTTACAAAATGCAATATACACTTTTTTTTACATTTCTTTAAAGAGAGTGATGTTCGATTTTTCATATTAAATTTCATTTCTCCTAAACGCATTGATGTGGAGGTTTGAAAATTTGAATTTTTTAAACACTATTAAATTAATAATCAAGAGATTATTATTATTGCTGCTAGTGATGCCGCAAACACCACAAAACCCAAATATAATCTATAAATAATTATATCTATTATCAGTTTAATTATGTGAAGTGGTTTTTTGAATATTCGGACCCCCGTCTCTTTGATGAGTTCTAGCGGGATCCCCTCCCCAGACTTTCTTCCGTAAGATGGGATGCGTGCATGTTTTTTATGTACAGTGGCGAGCAGTGAAATCCGGACAAACAAAAAAAGTTCAATAAAATCCTTTAGGATCTAAATTTTTTATCGAACCAAAAAACTTATGCAAGGATCAGAGAAGCAAATAATTTTTGCTGAAAATATTTTGCTGTAGGTCGGAAAACCACACCATAATCTTTTTTTAGGAAAAAAGTCAAATGTGTCCTTTATTGATAAAAACAGTTTTTTGGTAAAATTTTATTTTATGGAAGTATTTCTAACATGTTTACAGCATTTATTAATATTTAGGATTAGGATAGAACAGGTATCAATCTTTTGTTGTTCCACCCTTCGCTTTTATGGCCAATATAAGTCGCTGCGGCATGGAAGAGCTCATATTTTTCAAAAGATCTTGCGAAACGCCTTCGTACCAAACATTTTGAATTATTCTGTCTTGCTTGCGTAAATTAGTGGGGTTGTGGCTTGCTATCTGGACCTTAGTTCTGTCCCAAAGATTCTCAATGGGGTTCAGATCGGGACTATTGTCTGGCCACGATGAACTTGAAATGCCAAGTTCATTCAAGTAATTCTTTACCTGTAAAAGAGAAGAAGAAGGAAAAGATGAAAGTTGTGTATTATTATTAAGTATAGTAATAAGGATTTAAAAAACACTAATAAATCATCTTGAAAAATCACATTGTCCTCACGCAAAAAATGCTATTCATTAGAAAGTTCCAAGTTTTCTTTCAGGATGTTTTTTTATTTAGCTGCTTTGATAGTTCGTTCAGTCAAGATCAGCTGTCTGACTTGGTTATAAGAAAAGCATCCCCAGACCATTCTACTTATCGGTTGCCTAAATTTTGTTTGGATGCACACGTCGCTATAACGTTCTCCAGTTTTTCAGCTCACATACAGCATTCCATCGGAGCTGGATAAGTTTAACTTTGATTCATTTGAGAAGATCACATTTTCATAATCAGATTCATTCCACATTTTTTGATGGTTGGCCCACTCCAAACGTTTCCGACGCATTTGAGTGGTCAAAGAAGGTTTCTTAGTGGGGCGATGTGCAGATAAACCATCGTCATGGAGCCTTCGTAGCACAGTCATTGGAGAAATTTCTATTTATCCACATTCGACAAGCTCATTTCTAATTTTAACAGCTATTTTGAAAAGATTTTTAAGACTAATCCTTTTTGAAAGTCGATAATCAGCTTCTGTAGTCTTTTTTTGCGGTCCTGACTCTTTCTTTCGACTTTTCGAACCAGTTTCAGAATACTTTTTCAAAAATTCGGCTAGTGAGGACTTACTAAAGCCTACTCTAGCAGAAATTTCCCATATCGTTTAACTATCGCTTCGAAACGCCAAAATCTCGCACTCATCCGCTTCGTTAATTTTTTTATAATTTGGCTTCATTTCCAACACAATAACACAAGAATGATTAAAAACTAATAGTAAAACTTCTGTTTATACTAAGATATTGTCCTATTTCTAAAACAAAGTCCTACCTACGCTATACCTGTAAAAAAATGTTACACCTACAAAACAAAGGGGTTGACGGGGTCTTAAAATACTTTTTTCAAATTTTTTTTGCTTGGCCGGATTTCACTGCTGGCCACTGTGTTTCTGCCTTAAGCCGATGTTATTGTCTTCATAACGAATTGTCGGCATGCTGAACATACCAAATGGATATGATACAAAATGTAATCTGCTATAATAATGTACACTATCTGCACTAAGAAAATTTCGTGAGATTTTCATTGACCCCCCTCCTCCTTGGTGAGATTTGGAACCCCCCTACTTTGACTCACGTAAATAATGGATGGCCTCATATATGAATATACACTATGTGGTTTTAGGTTTACTTGTAAGACGACTAGGCCCGGGCCTAGAGCTACAAGTTTTCATTCAATCGTCTTTTTTGCGATTTTTATTTAAACTTTCTACCATACTTGTGATTTGATTGTAACGATGACTTAGCACGGCTGCGTTTTCTATTACCCTAAGGGTTCCATTCTTATTCTTGCCGGCAGACTTCAAGCAAGACCAGACCAGATATTTTCGGGAAAACGCGGAACAGAAAAAAAAACCAACGCATTTGCGTTAAAATCTTAAAATTTTTCGGAAAACTTGGTGACTTTTTTCTTTTTGAGAAAATTCTAGCAACATGAGCTATATTTCAACAATGAGATATAAGTTCTTGACAGCATCTGGTGAGGAATTTGAGGTGATCCGCGAAGGCAATTATTGATGAACACTTGTAAATATGTAGCAGAGCACTGTTGGTAAGTCAAGTTTCGCAGCCGTGCAAAAGAGCTGGCTTCATGTTTTACTCAAAGGCTTTGAGATTCTTTATCGTTGACAGGAATGTTTTTATTGGTACAGCAATAAAGTGTTAATACACTGCCTGAATAAGTAAATTGATTTTTTCTATGATGGATATGCCTATCATGAAGCTTTTACTGCCGCAGACCTACTTCCTCCGAAGAAGAATATCTGACGGCAGTGAGTTTTTCTTGCATGTCTGACTGCTTGGTGGCAAGGAGGCATATCATTGGCATAAGCGTGGTCTTCCAGATGCTCGCTGAAAGTCCACTGAATGCCGCGATTTTTCAAAGGCTCTGCTAAGGACATCGTCAGTTACTATCAAAAGAAGATTTGTGACAGCAAAAAACACTGACGCACACCTGCAACGGACTCAAAAGGATCAGAAAGTTTCCTGTTATAAAACATTCTACTCTTGGTATTTTCGTATTGAGCCTGGATAAGATATGTAAATGATCTTGGGTGCCACACCTCGTCTGTTTAAAGTATGCCAGATGCGATTGCGGACGATACTATTAAAAGTTGTAAGGTAAGTAGTTGACGAAAATTAAATATAAGGACGCCAGTAACTCATTTATCTGCTTCTTTTCAATACACGTTCTGTTTAGACGAAAACCTTTTTGTTGTTTTCGGATAAGTGGTTTTATTTTGCAGCTTATTCTTTTGAGGAGGATTTTTGTCAAAACCTTGGACGGAACATGGTAGACCAACATGCCCTTGTTGCTCTACCATAATGATAGGTTTTTTTGAATTTTCACTAGGCTTTCTATGAGCCAGTCTTCAGATATTCGTTTTTCTTCCCAAATCTAACCAAGAACTGGGTACACAAGCTCAGCGGTGAACTCTAGGGAAGCTTTCAACATATTATTTGCAACAAATTGGCTGGTCATCTGTAGTTGTTAATAGATTCCCTTTTTGATTTGCCGATATTATATATATCTGAATTTATTGCCACCTGTCTTACGTGTTATTCTATTAACTGTACGAATGTCTTTGATTTCAGCGGCTTGTTGAGCTTTGTCTGTGTCCTTTTTACTTCCTTATTTAGGGTGCCATGTGATTTGCGCGCGTTTTGCACCTCTCCTTTTTTCTATGATATCCTACGTAGCATCGCTCATCCAGGGATTTCTGTTTCGTAGCGTAATGCCAAGTATGGCATCCCTCGCTGTTATAAATGAAGACTTGATTTGATTTTTGCCAATTAGATTCGATTGAGATACGGGGGTTATAGTTGCTCGGCTCTTTTTACTTCGTCAATTAAGTTTTCCTGAAGAAGAGTATCGTTGAGTTTATGTAGGGCGAACTTTTTGGTTGTCTGTCGAATATTATAAAATTTTCTGTAAAAAAAAGCTCACTTGTCTTTTGCGTGTGATCAATCATGATAGTATATAGCTGATTCTGAAACTAATTTTATTTGCTATAAAGTTGTAGATCATAATTTTATTTTCAAAAACAGATCTCATTCTTTATTTTGTACAAAATCCACTCTTGAGACACAAATCTGTGAGTAATGTACTGTAAAATTTAAATATGCATAATATACAGTACAGTAATTCCATGGTAACTCGCGTTACATCCAGAAAGTATTTTTGAGTTTAATGATGCCATAAATTTTAAGTATTTAGGTTAACTAATAAAATCGATTTCTTTGTGAACACATAACATTTCTCTTGTCCTACATTAGTCTAAAAATTCAGTGTTAAAATAGTATTTATCCAGTAAAATAATAAATTGTGTTGGTAACTCGTGTTACCAATTTTGGACAACATGTTCAGAGAGTAAATTTCATTTGAAAGTTTCTCCGAAATTTGTGAGTAGACTGCTTTATATTTGACATAAATAAATGAGCAATATATCAATAAGCTTACCATTATTAGAAACAGCGATAATGAATCGAAATTTTTAAATTAATTCAAAAATTATGTGGTAACTCGCGTTACAAAAGATTGGTAACTCGTGTTACCAAATACTTTTATACCAATATAAGGAGCTTTTTCTAGCTGTAATACACAAGAATAAAAATAAAATCAAAGTTTAATAATAATAAGGAACTTTTTCAGTCTTTAATGTGCAAAAATTAAACAAAAATTTAAATCAAACAAAAATTGAATAATAAATCAAATTACTCTAGAATGCATAGCTCGGGAATGCTGTGAATTATGATTTAAGTACAGATAATGGTATATTATCCTCAGAACTATAAGTATCACTACTACATCCACACACATCTTCATAATATAAACGTTTTGGTAAGATATCCATGTTTACTTCTTTTGATGTTTTGGCCATTTGCAGTTTCTCATTTTGACAGTAAGTCAAATGGGTTTTGGATATTCCAACGTTCATGACGTATTATTTCTTTCTTTTCTGTTTCTGACAAACTATCAATTTTTGCTCTCTTCTTTCGGCAAGCTTCCCTATATGTCTTTTTGAAATCATCGTATTTTCCCTCGACTTTTAATTTTTCTCTCCTTCTTTTCATTTTTTAGGTAGCCGAGAGCGGCATTTGGTCCTAAACCAAAAAACCAATTTCATTCAAAAGAAGATAGATAAAAATTATCAGAAACTCTTGTTAAATGATGAAGATGCGAGTTACCGGTAACTCGCGTTACAAAAAGTACTTACATTTAATTTAGACTAGTAAAATCAAACGGAGGGCGTTTTTACCGTTATTCGATACAAATGGAAACACAAAAAGAGAATCTAAGTATTTGTTTGAATTAGACAACAAACACCTACAATACTAGGAAAAAATGTACTTATTGGTAACTCGCATTACAAAAAACAAGGGTATCTTTTTTCTTCATTTTTAAGCACTCAGCTTTCTCAAAACGAGTGTTGCAACGCATTGTTGATAACATGAATATATGTAATATTAGGTACATGAAACTTACTTACCAACTAAAACAAGAAACTCAAAACACAGAGATTTAAAAAATGATTTTTTTTCAAAACTGAAAGCACGCGTTCATACAGTAACTAGAACAGAAAATAATGACGAATTTTATGGTCAAATCTTAAATTTAACACTTGGTGGCAAAACTACTATTATTGAACATTAATTTGGATATAGTTGAAGATTGAAAAGCTATAAAAAAATAATCCTATACCGTGTCCACATTTACATGGAAATACCCAGTATATATAACTTATAAGCAAAACAAAAAATCACTGAATACCTGGAATATATCTGAAAAATAAAAATACATTTTTTTAAAACTTTTTTAGAAGCTAAATTATATCCTAGACCAACATTTTTTTATATTATTAAAGTATAACTATTCAAGATCTATCATTGAAATTTTGGATCAAAAATATTTGGCAAAAAGTTAGAAAAGTGATATGCCATGAATGACCTCAAAATTTGCGGTAAGGAAAATAAATTTTTTTTCGGTTAAGCAAATAGTTAGGGGCCGTTTGATCGTTCGATTTTTTTTTTTTTTTGATACACATTTTTTGATTTATAATCTAAAAAGACCTCTAGTTTGAGCACAAAAAATTAAAATTTTCTTTGTACGCCCGTCATCAACGATAAAACGCCCCCTAGCTATTTGCTAAACCGAAAAAAATCAGTCTCCAGATATCTTGCTCACCGCAAATTTTGAAGTCGTTCATGGCATTGCACTTTTCTTTAATATTGTTATGCTTTAATAGTGTAAAAAAAATTTTTGTCTAAGATAAAATGCAGCTTCAAAAAATTTTTTTAAAAAAGTGTCTTTTAATTTTTTGAAAAACTCCCGGAGGCCCTTAAGTTTAGTTTATTATTAAACTTAACTGATTTATTTTTATGGAAATTTGTCTAGCCTATAACTTTTGTCCAAGATAAGTTTCCGTTTTGCCAACAATAGCGTAATATTTACCAAAAAGTTAATTTTTCTAACTCTGATGAGGACTTTTATACGGTTCTGCGGATATATTAATAATATTTACATTACGAAATGTTTAATCTTAAACCTTAAGTTTCTGGACTATTAAGATTTGAAATGACCCATTTCGATCTTATCAAATTTAGAAAACCTCTGATTTCAATAGTCACCATACATTCAGTAAATTATATGGTTATGCGTAGGTATACATTCAGCGGCAAAACAAAGGGAAAAGGAAAAGACTTTTTGTCAATTTAAAGAAGATCGGGAGTATTCTTATCAATCAGTGGTATGGAGAGTTTGTTACAAGTTTACTGGAAGTTTCGTATTGTTTAATCATGCATCCGCCACTGCATTTATTGTATATTTAGATGAGTTATAAATTTAATGAATTCTCTTAGCACATTATATTAGTTGCATTTCTTAAAATAAATATGAAGCAATTTCTTTAAAAGTTAAATATGGGTGAAAAGGTATTTAACAAATATAAGAATTCAATTAGTCTTACATTATTCTTCAAACCGTCCTATGTTCATTCTGCTATTTTCTATGCGCATTTAGATTTCTCACCAGAAGTTCACTCTGACTTATTTTCGATTTGCCGCGACGCAACCACATCTGAAATGCATACAAATGTTTACTGGAGAAAAAAATCAGTCGATTTTCCAGTTTGACATCTTTCACAGAGTGTGAGGTTTGTAGCTCGCCAAAAGCGCGATTTTTACAGAATTTTTGTTAGATTACCGACATCTTAAAATCAAACTGTCCACAGCTACTTATATGATGATTTTTTTAATTTCTGTCTGAGAAAATGTGGTTTTGTTTAAGATACAATTATTAAATTCAGTATGTATTTCGTGCAAATTGATGTTGGTCCAATAGGCGGCTGTAGGAAAGGCTCCGGCCCTAAGCTCCTAATGGAATGTTAGTATCTTAGTTTTAGCATTGATACAAGAAAAATGTACCCTGCATACTGCTTCAAATGTTTCGAAGGGCAATAGATTGCTTTTCTTATAGGTGAAAATATTTAAAAACATCCAAAAACAATATTTCGATTCTGTATTCAGTTTTGCTGCTCAGATTTAATTTTTTTTTCTAAATTCCAAATAAATGAAAATTGTTTAAGCACCGAAATACTTTTTTCATTAACTTTTCAGTAAATGATTGTGCATACATAAGTACAACTCTTCATTTTACTCCTCTTTCTCTATTACCTGCTGAACACAAAGTGTTGGTCTAATAGTAGGGCTGCTCCCAGTCGTGATTTAAAAGTAGGTGTTGTGCATTGTTTGCCTGGCTGTTGCACCACAAAGCGCAGTTGTACAACATTCCTTGTATATTTTTGACAGCCAGACAGACGAGTGTACAAACGGACGAACATGAAAAGAGACAAAGTATTAACCTGGCTCAGATAAATAGAAAAAAGAAAGAAATAGTCAATAAAATAGTAGTGTTGTAGAGTGAGAGAATTTAAACGATAGTCATTGTGCGTGGGATGGTTAATACTGTATGCCTGTCGGTCCGTCTGTCTAACTGACTGTTTGCATGTAGTATGTCGGTGTGCATGGTTTTTATTGTGATTGTATTTTTATCTCTTGTGCTTCTTCTTTTCATTCTTTACCAATATTTTTTGTTAACTATCCCCAGACAACTTTTGTTCAGAGTGGAGAGCATTCCTTTGAAACTGGTTCATTGTCGATGTGACTAAAATACTTACATTTCGCTGTATTCATGAGAAATCAAGAGAAAAATGGTACTTTATATAAAACACAGCATGAGATAAGCGGATAAGCTGAAATATATTAAAAAAAATTGTACTGAAGTATTTGATTGTCAAGTTGAAAATAGTAAAAATAAAATTACCGTTAAAATTTCGCCGTCCGGGACAAACTGCTAATTTGCCGCCCCCTATTTACCACAATTTTCTCTCCCACCAAAAAATGTTACCAATAAGAAATCAAAAAGTCTTAAAAAATTTTATAATTTTCATCAAATTAATACACATTGTTTTACTATTTACAATTTAAGTTTTACTAAAATAAAATACATGTATGGAGCATTAAATGCCAAATCACCGAGGTTTTGGCCCAGCCCTCTTCAATTTCGCTAATTTTTTGATATACACATATGGTCAAAATAATAAGTACACGCTCACATAATTAGTTCAATGTCTTGTAGGCATACATTTATTTAAGTTAATAGAAAAACAAATTTATAGTTAACTTCTTACAACATATTAAATAAAATAAAAAGGTATAACATTAATAAAAAACAAAAATATCTTTCAGTCTTATCAAAAAAGTAAAAAATGGATTAAAATGACTGGACAAAATAATAAGTACGTTCAGTACATTTTAATAAAAAAAAAACAAAATTCACTCGATTTTATCGGCTCTATTTGTTGATATTTAAAGTTCATCATTAGTAGCCGGTATATCAACCATTGTTTTGAGTAATTTTGTGTACTATTTTTGGCATACTGGAGATAAGCTTACGGCAAGTCTCTATTGGTTTTTTATACCAAGTTTTTTGGACAAAACTCCATAATTGCTTCTTATTTTGGAATACTTCCTTTCCTATTCTCTGCTTCAACTCTCGCCAAAGGTTTTCCAAAGGGTTCAAGTTCAGTCATTGACTTGGCCAGTTAAGCAAGGTCACACTATTGTTTTGACACCAATTCTTCACCAACTTGGAAGTATGCTTAGGATCAATATCCTGCTGAAATGTCCATTTTAGCGGCATACTTTCCTCAGCATAGGGCAACATCGTACTTTCCAAAATGTCTTTATAGTGGAATCTGGTCATGCTATCGGAAATTCGATGTATTGGTCTGGCACCGTATCATGAAAAATAACCCCAGACCATAATATGGCCACCCCCATGCTTTACAGTCTTTTTTGTGAAACGTACGTGAAATTCTTTACCCTTAGGGGGTCGAACATTTCGGGCGGAGTCATTTCCAAACATATTTATTTTTGACTTGTCGCTCCACAAAATATTACGCTATTTCTTCTCGCCGTCTGGTCCGGACCAATTTGAATGTTTCTTTGCGAATGATAAACTTCAAAATTTTTTTTCGAAGCATAGAAACTTTTCTCGCTACCCGTCAAGGTAAATTGGTTTGTTGTAATCATCGACGTACCGTTCGGAACGAGATCACATTGCCGATGTCTGCTGAAATGGCCCTTGAAGATGCGAAATGGTTCTTTTTTGCGACAGTGACAATATGATTATCTATCGTTGTTGAAGAATTTTTTGGTCTTCCGCGGGTTTCAACCACTTTTTTAGCTTTTAAAGCGTTTTGGACGAAAAAATTGACTCATCCATGGCTTCGGCTTTGGTACGAAGACTTTGGCCGTAATTTCTGAGTGTCGAAACCATCTGCCTCTCCTCGGCAGTACAATGTTGATTTCTTCCCATCTATGAAATTTTTCTTTTTATTTTGATATAACTAAATATGAAAATAAATAAAATTAACAAACTTGTACGAAAAAGCCGATCAGATTATTGCAAAATTAAAGAAATGATTAATGTACTTATTATTTTGTTCAAGTGAAATAAGCCCTTTAAATGAAAACATACGCGTATGGAAAAATTCGTGGAAATCCCTTCTTCTTTTTCACTTTTAATGGCATTGCCATATTGAAATTATCAAAATAAAAAAGAATTTCCATATATATTTTCAGTAAAACAAAAAAAATTGAGAACTAATAAGATATCAGGTAGTGTACTTATTATTTTGACCATATGTGTACATATGTAATTTAGTGCGTATTAATAACAACAAACACACCAATTTCCAGTCTTCTATTCGAAACTGTTATTGAGTTATCGGTTTTTTAAATTTTAAAGCAAAAAATTTTCAATTAACGATAGTCTAGTAATAAATATTGATTAAAATCGACATTTTCGAAAAGTGCGACCCCTTCGATTTTTCTTAAAATTTTTTTTCATAATCTTACTCTATATTACGCAACTTTTAAGCTGTAGTTCAAGATGTGCTGACAATTTTTTCTATTTTCTTTCGAGTTTTGAAAATTTTATACTTGTTTTTTATGATTGAATTATCTATATCATTAGTTTAAACAAAAAAAGATCTGGTATGACTAAGCATATTAACTGTACTTATTTAGTAAGTACAGCACTTATTTTCAGCTTGCCGTACTTATTTTTTAAAGCTTATTTAATTTGTACCCTTTTTTCAAAGCGTACTTAATTTGTACTTATTTCGGCTTAAATCTGTTTCTCAAATTAATAATAAATGTAAATATCATTTGCGCTGGCCCGATGATTGCGAAATAGTTGTAACTAGAATTCCTTTAATTAGTATTTACAGACGAATGTTTCCAAAAATTGATGTGTGGCATCACTAAATTTGAGTTTGACAGCGCAGACTTGTCTACTTTCAAATTTTTGTAGGCATCGAAGTATTGACAGATTTTGTGTGAGAGAATCGTATGGGAAAAGAGAGTGACAAAAATAAAATTTGTAAACAATATATATTTTGAGAAAATCGTATGGGAAAAGAGAGTGACAAATTTTAATAGATGCATACGAGGTATGTTGAAAAGCATACGATGCATGCATGCTTTTTATGTGTTTCGCTTTATATGCTTCGTGTTTCTATTCGTTAAATGGTAATGGCGCCGCAACGCCGTAAGTGTATTTTTAATTCGGATCTTCAGAAAAAATTTCCGCAAATGAAAAAAGGAAGAACAGAAAGTGATATAAGGTGTAATTTGTGCGACGGAAAGAGTGAATCATTTGGAATCCACGAAACACAAGAACGCGTTGTCTGCCAAATCGAACAGCCGCGCTGTTGCGAACTTTTTTACTTTGTCAGCCGACACTACCCTTACGGCATGTGAAGGAGTTTGGTCGTATCATGTCATAGAAGCGAATAATAGCTTCATTTCATCGGACTGCGCTTCCAAAATATTCCGCACAAGCTTCGAAATGCGTAATTCTAATTGAAGAATGGAAAGAGAAGAAATTGTTATCTGAAGAACGATGGGTTGAGATCTTTAAGCAAATGGAAGCTTCACAATTGCCTTATTTTGAATTTTCTCGTCTAGTCGAATTCATTCTGTGCCTACCTGGAATGAGTGCACCAGTGGAGCGCGTTTTTTCATCAGCAAAAAAACATCTGGAAAACCGAGTTCTCTCGGCTTGAAATGAACACTCTAAAACCGATTTTGCTTGTAAACATAAATTTGCAGTATAAATGCGTCGATTTTTATCATTTTTTGAAATCGCAACCGCAGCTATTACGACAAATTTCGTGTCTTGAAAAATACAATTTCAAAGAGCAACAGCGCACCGTGGCTGCTGTCGGTGAAACTGCTGACGCTCATTCTGCCTCATCCCACAAAATGTCGATTGGTAGTACACAGAGCGAACATTAATTATCCTTTAAGTTTCTGAACATGTTTTCAACTTTTAATTTGTACTTATTTTTGACAAATACAATTCAATAAAGAAATTTCGATATAGAAACAATAGCTCAGAATCATGGTGTAATTACACAACTCTCTTTTTACACGGTAATTTTTTACACGATTTTGAAATAACACGGTTCAAAAATAAGAGCAAATAAACTTTTTTACACGAATTTTTTGTTCTTGCACGAATCTCAAAAAAGATTTTTTTAATTTCAATTCTAAGTTTTACAGCTAAGTTGTGTATACAGCCACAAAACTGCAATTGGGGGAATACCCTAATGTTATAATCAGTTTTTTTTTTATCAGATTGCATTGAACTTGAACACAGCATTAGGTTATTCAGTATTTATTTTGTTCGTAGTTTTAGTTTTAAAGTTGATGTTCAAATTAAACTTTTTTTAAATCGATGGTGAAACTTGAAGTATAATTTGCATTCATGTTAATATTTTACTACTTATAAAGGTAATGTATTAAATATTCGGCTTAGATAAGTCCTATAAATATATTATATTATTTTACACCTTTGTTATGTTTAGTACACACCCGATTAATAAAATGCATAAACAACAACAAAATATACCAAAGAGAAGAGCAATTTCGTTAGAAACTAAAATAAAAATCTTACTTAGACTGTCTAAACTTTTTTTTGCACGGTTTTTGGGAAAGTTTTTTCATCTTACACGATATTTTAAGGTTGTGGAACATATCCCCAAATTTACCATATATCGCATGTATTTTTTTACACGATTTTTTTTTTTTGCACGGTTTTCTAAGGAACATATCTACCGTGTAAAAAGAGAGTTGGGTGTATATGGTGGGTGCAATACAGGATCATTCTCTTACCACTAAAGCACACCGCGTTGACAGCTGGTCGTTGCATTTTTTCTTTGTTCCATTTGATTTTTCTCTTTACTGCACCCACCATATAATAACACTATGGATTGATATTGTACTCATTTGTACTTATTTCCAACTATTGATTTTAGGCAAATGTACTTATTTTTTCAAACTCAAAGTTGGTATGCTTAGGTATGACATACTTTTTTATGTATTTTAAGTCTGAAATTTCAAAAATGCCAATAACCATTTTTTTCTTTTAAGGGGGGGTAGGGTTTTGCTAAATTTTGTTTTTTCAACTTTTTTGTTGTTTTATTTGATGGTATAACTCTTCAAAAGTATCCTGTTGAAATTTGAGGTCGATTTGAATAAATCTGACGAAGATACAGTTTCTTGATTCTCGATGATTCCGTGTAAGTATACGAAAAAAAGACAGTGCTAAAACTTTAAACGTGATTTGCTTGAAACTAACTTATCAAAGTCGGTGGACACTTTTTCTCAAAAACTACTAGACCGATTTTCTTGAAATTTGACACACTCTTTAAATACATATAAAACTAGGTAATGACGAAGGGTTTTTTTTTTTTGCATCAACTACATAGTTCTGCAATTATAAATATACTGATTTTTGTCTTTTTTTTTTAAATCGTTTTTTGGCTTTAAAATTATGCCAAAATCTTAAATATCGTCAACGAAAAAAGAACCTTTTGTCAATACCTTCAAAAGCTCATAAGCTATCCAAATTTTTTGGTTTTTTTGATTTCAGATGATAAATTGATGAGTTATGTTGTCCACCGCAAACCACCTGTTTTTTAGGCGTCCGCGGAAATTTGCTGCCAATGGCTTATTTTGCAATATTTTTTAATTAAATTTTCACAGAACATTCTTTAAGTATTGTACTTTTATATGTTCTTTAAATAAATAAATTTACTTTTACAATATCACAAAAAACATTTTTAAACTTATGCCTAAAATGTAGTGCCAAAACCCTTCCCCCTCCTTAAAAATCGTTTTCGAGTTATACCCTAAAAACCCGTTTTTTGCACTTTTTCCATTCATTTGGCCATATTTCCATAAATTTTTTTTCGAACAAAAAGGTATTATTTTTTCTTACTAACGATTTGGAGGTAATGAGAATCGAATAAGATTTGATGGAGTTACGAGTGATCAAAGTGCGAAAAAAGTGATTTTTTGCTCATTTTTAAAAGTTACTAAATTTCAAGTGTTCTGTTTAAGTCCAAAAGCCTTTATTTTTCATATTTTTAAGACATAGGACGGTAGCCCATTCTTTAACAAATGTTCTTAATATCTATCTGCTCAAATCGAACAAAAAATGTCAAAGTTATTTAAGTTCAATGAAAAATGGGAATTTCTATATTTTCATGCATTCCCGATATATATACTCTTACAATTTAATGTGCGTTGTGGCTCTAACGATTTTTAAATAACTTTTAAACATTTTGTCCGACTTAAGCAAATTTATTCTTTAAATATTTGCAAAGGAATGACTTTCATTCTAAATCTTAAAAATATGAAAAATAAAGATTTTAAGGCTTAAATAAAGCAATTGAAACTTAGTGACTTTTAAAAATGAGCAAAAAAATCACTTTTTTCGGAATTTGATCACTCGTAATTCCATCAAATCTTATTCGAATGCGTGTGAAGCTCACACTCACATGGAAGCAGTGAATGGCTTGAGCCACTTATGTTGAACTGTAGTACAGAAAAACTGTTTTTTTTTTCTTTCCAATCGATGGGGAAAGGTCGAACATGGATTTTGGACATCACTTGTGGTGGGTCCGAACCGTGGAAAATATTGTTTTTGACCCATTTCCTTAACATTTTTAGATTTTTGGATTTAGGACCGTGTTTGACCCATTTTAGGAAATTCTTTTCTTTTTCTGTAATTAATGGGGAAAAGTCGAAAATGTATTTTGGACATCATGTAGAGTGGCTCCGGACCCTGGAAAGGACCCTATTGAACCACTTCAGTAATTTTCAAATTCCAGAGCTACTCTAAGTGATATCCAAAATCCGATTTTTAAGCCTGATATGTTTCCCTTTTGCATAGATCTGTTGAGAACCTAAGCGAAAAGTAAAACAAAGCAAAGCAATAAATTCTATTTTCCATTTATGTATCTTTGTTTTTATAACTCACAACTCCACTTTTCTTGAAGGCGTAGCATATCATGGGCCTATGGGACATAATCTAAAAATCTTGAAATTGAATTGAAATATATGACTAGACTTAGATTAAGCATTAAAAATTTTTGTTTTAATGTTTTAAAATGCGTAGGTATAGTTTTAATAAAAAACAAGATATCATTTTGAAACTTTACACATATATTTTGACACAATTTAATATTTAATTTAAATTTTTTTATGAGATTTATGACCACTAGAATTTTTTAAAAAAAAAACACCAAAAAATCATGGCGGACGTGATTGCGGCTCATTGGAACATCTGAAAAAAAAAATAAGAGGTTTTAATCAGCATCAAAGCCGCAGGGGAATGAACTACAAGAAAAAATTTTGGTCCACAAATATCAAAATGGCGTCATTTTTTAAAAAAATGCCAATTTTTCGGGCCAAAAATCAAAAACTATAATACCGATCTTTCTGTCCGTAGTTCGTTCCCTGCATTAATATGTGCACAGCAACATATTGAAATTTCAGAAAGATCGGTCGATTAGACTTTTTTTTTATCATGCCCGCCAACTCGAAAAACGTGGTTTCGAGAAAAACGCGTTTAAAGTTTTTTAACAATTGCTTTTAAAGTACTATAACTTTGACACGATGTTTCTAAAATGCTCGATATAAATTTTGTAAGCCAAATTTGAGGTTTATATTATTAAAAACGTATTTTTTAAACAAGAAACAGTCATATGATTTCTTAAAAATTTGAAGGTGTCATATCTCCTTGAATATTTTTATTTGTTCTCGTCAACTGATTACACTGCAGTAAAATTCAAGGAAAATCGACCGATGTCAATGTAGGGTGATTTGGGATCGCTCAAACCTGCCATCAGATTTTGGCCTAAGCGTCAGCGTTTCGAGATGCCAGCTAATTACTGCGAAGTTCCATAATAAAATGTTAAATCTTAAAAATTTTATACGTTTTTTAAATGTATTGAAAGACTATTTTCTGTTCTTTTTCCAACATCTTAGGGGGCGTTCAAGTATTACGTAACGCAATTTTTGAAGATTTTTGACCCCCCGTCCCCCCATGTAACGCACCGTAACGTTTTTGAAAAAATGCAACGATTTTGATGAAACTTGGTGATTTCGTGTACATATGAACTAAATTAGGATTAAGCTAGGTTTCAAATTTCCAAAGATTCCCGTGGCACAGCCCTTAATTTTAACCTTTATACCACCATATCTCGTAAACCCTGCAAGATATTGTGATGAAATTTCTTTGTTCTTTATTTTTTCGACTTTTTGATCGACTTGGAGTTTTTTCAACCTCTCTCAACATTTTTTAACATTTTGCATATATTTACGACTTTTTCAACATTTTTCAACCTCTGTTAACCTTTTAAACATTTCACACTTTTTTCGAATTATGCAACCTCTTCAACGTCTTTCTAACATTTACTGAAATATATGTTCTTTCAGTGCAGTATAGGGTATGTGAGTTTCGGCCTGGCTGAAGATAACACCTTAACTTGTTCATATTGTTATTTAATAAAAAATCACACATAATGTAATAAACATTTGCTTAAGTTTAAAATATGTTAAAATGGCGAAAAATGAGACGAAAATATTTTCTCAAAATGATAAAAGTTGATGGGATATAGAACAGTTGCAGCAATAAATGATAAAAATAGGAAATCTTTCCACGCTTATATCTCAGGTTTTGGTTAAACAATCTCGGAGATGATAGTTTAAGAACATTCTGCTTGTTGAGTGCTTTAATTTGATGTATCATTTATTGTAGCTATTCAATAAACATACACGAGTTTCATTATACACACCTAATTTCAAATAACCACCCGCTAAAGTAGTTTCACTTCAAAAACAATATTATGTAACGCGTTGTTCGAACCCCCCCCCCCCTCCCCCGTAACGCATCGTAACGTTTTGCAAGACCCCCCCACCCCCCTAATTGCGTTACGTAATACTTGAACGCCCCCTTAAGTGATGTGATTTCACTGAAATAAAGCGCACAATATTTGTATATGAACTGCATTTAAAAAAATTAGAGATTTCTTGTTCTTATTCAATTTAATATATTTTCCCATAGCATTTTTGTGGTAACCTACACTCCAAACATTTTATTACGCCAATTCTTCTTTGGCTTCTGATTGAAAGTTTTGTTAAAGTACATCAGGACAGTGATATTGAATATAGGAATACACGCCTCAACAACGCTTGAAAATAGTCCAATTTATTATATCAAAAAATAGCATATCCCAATAAATTGACAATTTATGCATTAAATTCAATATTGAACGTCAAATTTTTTAAAAAAATGGTCGCAAATTGGTCTCATCGTATTCGCCTCTGTAAGGGGTTGCAAGCCAATCTTCTATAAAAAAAAATTATTAATCTTTTGGTGAATTGTCATAAAAAAAATATCGCACAAAATCTAATATACTCCTATCTTTAGGATTAGATTTTTTTGGTGAGCTGATTTCCTGTCTAGGTACTCCTTAAGAACAAATCATGTCATTTGAAAAGAAATAATTGGCACTTGCAACTTCGTTCGGATCGCCAAAAAAGCGGACAACGAAGCGCTCGTCAAGAAATGTGTGATATCAAAGAGATTACAAGGTCAATTGCATTAAGATGTAGAAGTTTTTGTTTTGTTTACTGTTGTGATTCTTAACAGATCAACCCAAGTAACATTACATAGTAGGCTTGTAGAACTACTATACTTCGGCTAACAAAGCTTACTGATGATATGACGTAGCGGTCATTGAAACTAGTATAAGCAGCTCGTTGCCCATTTTAATGCATTTTGCGCTTGTAATTTTTTTGTTGTTTTTTGCACTAAAAGTACTGAACAAGAAGCTCTGTAATTTGTGATTCTAAATTCTTCATATGTGCATATCCATCAGATTGGGCCTTTTAGCTGGCCTCGTTTTTTTTTTTTTTTTTTTTGGGAGTACATCTTCCAGCCATAATTTTTCTTGAAGCTAAGGCTATCTTGAACTCATAATAAAGGTTGTTCAATTGAAATTCAGATAGCTATTTTTTTAATTTGCATTTAAAGTAAGAAATATATGAAACTTTTCGTGTTTTTTAAAAATTGTCAATTTATTGGGTTTTTACGCTTTAGTCAAAAGACTGTAGAGCAGGGATGATATTGGCTTATTTGTAAAAGGGCCAAAATTCGAACTAAAATAGGGCTTTTTTGACATAAATAGGGCTTCTGTAAATCAAATCGTATATAACCATTTATATTATAACCAAATTTCTTCTTTTTATAAAATTTATTTTGTGTTTAAATTTAATTGTAAACATAAGTTTTACATATGAACATCTAAGCGTTTAAGATTTTTTTGTATATATCGCTCATTTTCTTCAATAACAATATAACCAAAAAACGTAAAAATCAGTAAAAATGTTTACCCTGAAATATCTGAGTTTTTGAGTTATGACGCTATTGAAGAAAATGAGCGATATATTAAAGAAGTAACTATGGTGAGATCGATTTTGAGAAACTTCTTCAAAAGGAAATGCAGAAACAAACTATATATTTGCAGATTTAGCACATCAAATTTAACCTATTACTCAGGTCTGCAAATCGAAAAAAAAAAAATTCGAAAAAGGACTATACAAGGAAAGCCAATCTCAAGCCCAAGCCAAAGTACATAAAAGTACAAGGCTTGAACCCTACGCACTAGCGTAACCAAGCACAGTACAATTTCCTGTCTACTACCAGTTTAGGCTTACCATAATGCCCAAGGGCACTGGTAAGCCCCAAATAATAAAAGTTTAAATAAAAGTATAGCTTCACGCCACCAAAACTAGTGTTAACCAGTGTTATAAATCAAATAAAACTTTTTTTATATAAACAATTCTCCAGAGAGTTGATTTGAAATAATTTCAGTTTCAAGCTTAAAAAGTCAAAAGGCATCGTAATACACTTCAGACAGTGTATTAGTGGTAAAAGAAACCATATGAGGTTTGGAATGCCTATGCAATAGAACAAAAAACTCACTTCGATGACTGTTACTTCCGCTGTATTAATTTGCGTGGTATAAACGTTAAAATAATGATTTATCCAGACGTAGATTCTCGCGATTCCGAAGGAATACCATCCACAGAGCCAAAACCTTTTACGCAAGAAGAATTAAATGATTTGATAAGGGACTTTCTTAAGAATCTGCAGAGGTTTTGACTTTTAGATTAAAAGAAAAAAACTTGTTGGCGTCAGGTACAAAAGTGACGCTCTATCGAACAAGAGAGCAAGACTTTTTATCATTGTTTTAATCGGAAAATGAAATGTGCAAGGCCTTATTCTCGAAATGGGTCTTTCAAGATACCATCCGAGTGAATGGCGTCGCTTTAAAGACAGCTCTAACCGAAGTCGTTTAGTCGTTTGTTGAAGTTACTAAAAACTTTCTCGGAAATTACAAAAAAAAAAACAAAAGGTCCCCATTTCTACTTCACATAGCACTAATAAAAAACATCATTATTGTGTGTTTTTTTTATTTATTTACATTGTTTGCATTAAACATTTTTGGTAATTTTTCGTAACTTCGAAAGTAGTGAAAAGTAGCGCATTTCAACCAAAAGTAGTAAAGGGTGTTTTTTTTTAGAGGTTTGTTTTTCGAATAGAGATAAAATTGGCGTTTTATGGTCAAATCTAGCAACTCTAATGTCATTTATGTTCAGTTTGGTTTGCCATTTCATCATGAACAGGTTGACAAAAGAACAACGCTTGCAAATCGTGCAAATTTATTTCGAAAATAATGGTTCAGTTCGCGAAGTTTACCGCAAGCTCCGTCCATTTTATGGTCGACATAATCGTCCATCAGAGCAATTAATTCGGTTAACCATGGGTCGTTTTCGCACTACGTTTACTCTATGTGATAATACGCATCCGCAGAGACGTCGAACAGTGCGCACCGAAGAAACAATTGCCGCTGTAGAGCAAAATGTTGAAGAAGACCCGAATGAATCGATTCGCCACCGTGCACAGCAATTGGAGCTTTGTCCATCAACTTTATGGAAGATTTTGCGCAAAGATCTTGGCTTGCGACCTTACAAGATCCAGCTTGTGCAAGAATTAAAGCCGCGAGACCATGCAATGCGTCGTGATTTTGGTGTATGGGCCGAAAATGAGATTGATCTCGATGCTGATTTTCATCGCAAAATTTTGTTCAGTGATGAGGCTCATTTTTGGTTGAATGGCTACGTCAACAATCAAAATTGCCGCATTTGGAGTGAAGAGAATCCACATGAGACCCTTGAGACGCCATTACCTACACAAAAACTGACTGTTTGGTGTGCTCTATGGGCTGGTGGAGTCATTGGGCCATACTTCTTCCGAAATAATGCTGGAGAGTCAGTTACCGTTAATGGAGACCGGTATAGAGCCATGATAACCGACTATTTTGATCCCGAATTGGATGGCATGAATGTGGATGAGTTGTGGTTCCAACAAGACGGCGCTACATGCCACACAGCGCACGTCACAATCAATTTATTGAAGGAAACATTCGATGAGCGTATAATTTCGCGGAATGGACCTGTCAATTGGCCACCAAGATCGTGTGATTTGACACCATTGGATTATTTTCTTTGGGGATATGTGAAGTCGCTCGTCTACGCCAACAAACCAGAAACGTTAGGGGACTTGGAAGCCAACATTCGTGGCGTTATTGCCGACATACGGCCCCATATGCTCGAAAAAGTGGTTCAAAATTGGACCTGTAGAATTGGCTTTATTCGAGCCAGCCGCGGCGGCCACATGCCCGAAATCATATTTAAACATTAATGGCATAAAATTATCCTTCCAATAAAGCCAAATTGATGGACATTAAAACGATTTTCTTGTGTTTTATTTCAATTCGAAGCTCTATACCTCTAAAAAAAACACCCTATACATTTCAAGTGAAAAGTAGCAAAGTAGCAAAGCCATGCAAAAGTAGCACTTTTGCTACTTTAGTATGCCATCTGGTAGCCCTATAATAACACTAGTTTACAATCAAAATGTTTCATTGATAAGACCGTACTTTTCTTATGTACTTTTTCCTGCTGAGTTCGAAAATGAAAATGAAAATTCTTTGAATGGTACAGTTTTCGAGATATTGTGTTTTTTCATTGTTTCGACCTCCTTTCACTTTAAAGTTCATATCTTGTGCTAGAAATGTCCAATTTCATGGTTCTTGGTATCAAATTAAAGATAATAAAATGGCAAACAAATAATGTATTCAATAAAAGGTCCTTAGTTTAAATAAAAGTATAGCTTCACGGCACCAAAACTAGTGTTAACCAGTGTTATAAATCAAATAAAACTTTTTTTATATAAACAAATCTCCAGAGAGTTGATTTCAAATAATTTCAGTTTCAAGTTTAAAAAGTCAAAAGGCATCGTAATACTTAAGGGGGGGGATAGGGTTTGAACAAATTTGTTTTGTGTTTTTTGTTATTTGATAGTACAACTCTTCAAGAGTATCCTGTTAAAATTTGAGGTCGGTTGAAGCAAAACTGACGAAGATACAGTGCATTGGTCTCCCCACTGATCCTGTGTAAGTATATAAAAAAGGGTGTTAAACTTTAAGTGCGTTTTTCTCGAATATAAATGTTCAAAGTCGGTGGACACTTTTACTCAAAAACTACTTGACCGATTCTCTTAAAATTTGACTCACCTTTTTGATACATATAAAACCAGGTATTGCCAAAGGGTTTTTTTTTTGCATAACAATTAGTTTTACAATAACAAATATAGTGATTTTTGCAATATTTTTTTACAAAATTCGTTTTTTTTGGCTTAAAAATTATGCCAAAATCTTAAAAATCGTCAAAAAAAAAACGCTACGTCAATACCTTGAAAAACTCATAAGCTAACTAAAATTTTTTGATTTTAGATGATAAAGTGACGAGTTATGTTGTCCACCGCAACCACTTATTTTTTTATGCGCGGAAATTTGCTGCCAATGGCTTATTTTGCAAAATTTTTTAATGAATACTATTCAAATGTTGTACTTTTATATGTTCTTTAAATAAATAAACTTACTATTACCATATCACTAAAAAACATTTTTAAACTTATGCTTAAAATGTAGCGCTCAAACCCTACCCCCTCCTTAAGGGTCCACTAAAATGTTTTAGGAGAAAAAAAGCACTTAAGTTCTATCTCAGTCAAAAATCACTTATCCCAGTAAACTTTCCTTTGAAAAATAAAAAATTGTGATTACTTTTCGGCAGAATTATGGAAAAGGGCCAAAAATGAATAAATGGGGCCACGGGGCTTTTGAAAATTAAAAGGGCTCAAAAAAGCCCTAAAAGCCCCCAAATATCATCCCTGCTGTAGAGTACATCTTTCAGCCATAGTTTTTTTTTGAAGCTAAGGCTGTCTTGAACTCATATTAAAGGTTGTTTAATTAAAATTTAGATACCTATTTTTTAATTTGCATTTAAAGTAAGAAATATGTGAAACTCTTCGTGTTTTTTAAAAATTGTCAATTTATTGGGTTTTTACGCTGTAGTCTAAAGACTGTTGAGTACATCTTTCAGCTATAGTTTTTTTGAAGCTAAGGCTGTCTTGAACTCATATTAAAGGTTGTTCAATTGAAATTCAGATAGCTATTTTTTTTATTTAACTTTATGTGTAACTTTTCATATTGTTTTTAACTAAAATCCAATTTTAACTATGTCTCCCTTTGAATTTTAATTGTTCCTCCTTGAATATTAATTAAAGATAGTCTTAACTTCGAGAAAAACCATGTTTGAAGAGTCTGCTCCAAAAAAAAAAAAAATCGAAATTGCCATCTTACCTCGACCATGGCTTAAAATAAAATAAAATAAAATAAAATAAAATAAAATAAAATAAAATAAAATAAAATAAAATAAAATAAAATAAAATAAAATAAAATAAAATAAAATAAAATAAAATAAAATAAAATAAAATAAAATAAAATAAAATAAAATAAAATAAAATAAAATAAAATAAAATAAAATAAAATAAAATAAAATAAAATAAAATAAAATAAAATAAAATAAAATAAAATAAAATAAAATAAAATAAAATAAAATAAAATAAAATAAAATAAAATAAAATAAAATAAAATAAAATAAAATAAAATAAAATAAAATAAAATAAAATAAAATAAAATAAAATAAAATAAAATAAAATAAAATAAAATAAAATAAAATAAAATAAAATAAAATAAAATAAAATAAAATAAAATAAAATAAAATAAAATAAAATAAAATAAAATAAAATAAAATAAAATAAAATAAAATAAAATAAAATAAAATAAAATAAAATAAAATAAAATAAAATAAAATAAAATAAAATAAAATAAAATAAAATAAAATAAAATAAAATAAAATAAAATAAAATAAAATAAAATAAAATAAAATAAAATAAAATAAAATAAAATAAAATAAAATAAAATAAAATAAAATAAAATAAAATAAAATAAAATAAAATAAAATAAAATAAAATAAAATAAAATAAAATAAAATAAAATAAAATAAAATAAAATAAAATAAAATAAAATAAAATAAAATAAAATAAAATAAAATAAAATAAAATAAAATAAAATAAAATAAAATAAAATAAAATAAAATAAAATAAAATAAAATAAAATAAAATAAAATAAAATAAAATAAAATAAAATAAAATAAAATAAAATAAAATAAAATAAAATAAAATAAAATAAAATAAAATAAAATAAAATAAAATAAAATAAAATAAAATAAAATAAAATAAAATAAAATAAAATAAAATAAAATAAAATAAAATAAAATAAAATAAAATAAAATAAAATAAAATAAAATAAAATAAAATAAAATAAAATAAAATAAAATAAAATAAAATAAAATAAAATAAAATAAAATAAAATAAAATAAAATAAAATAAAATAAAATAAAATAAAATAAAATAAAATAAAATAAAATAAAATAAAATAAAATAAAATAAAATAAAATAAAATAAAATAAAATAAAATAAAATAAAATAAAATAAAATAAAATAAAATAAAATAAAATAAAATAAAATAAAATAAAATAAAATAAAATAAAATAAAATAAAATAAAATAAAATAAAATAAAATAAAATAAAATAAAATAAAATAAAATAAAATAAAATAAAATAAAATAAAATAAAATAAAATAAAATAAAATAAAATAAAATAAAATAAAATAAAATAAAATAAAATAAAATAAAATAAAATAAAATAAAATAAAATAAAATAAAATAAAATAAAATAAAATAAAATAAAATAAAATAAAATAAAATAAAATAAAATAAAATAAAATAAAATAAAATAAAATAAAATAAAATAAAATAAAATAAAATAAAATAAAATAAAATAAAATAAAATAAAATAAAATAAAATAAAATAAAATAAAATAAAATAAAATAAAATAAAATAAAATAAAATAAAAT